>LOEQ01003606.1:81061-95959 GCA_001685075.1 Bramus lutescens | reverse complement strand
TTCTGAGCAGAAGCACAAAGTCCCTGGCACAGGGATCCTGCATTAGCCATAACAGATAAGGAAGAAAGGAAGAGAAAGACAAACCAAGTAGAGCATGGCTAGGAACACGTTTATCAAGAAGAAGGTGAGTCAGGCGTCGTTAGTGTGACGGCTGCCATCGGGGGCATCACTCCAGGGAGCTCTCACCCCTCACCTGATGCCGACTCCCACCAAAGAAACATTCTGTCACACAGGTGCCAGCGTAGGCGTGGCAGTTAAAGGCTGATCAGACATCATTATCCTGAGCCAATCACCATGAAACTGCCAGGGGCATCACTCCGTGAAGCTCCAGCCCTTCACCTTACGCTGACTTCCACCACAGAGACATTCTGTCACACAGGCGCCAGCATAGGCGTGGCACCTAGAGCCTCTGAGTGCTGGGATCCCTGCTTTTCCTAGAGCACTCTTTTCTACACAAACAGCTTCTGGTCAGGGTATACCTGAAGACGTCCCTTGTCCTCTGGTCAGGGCATACCTGAAGACTTCCCTTGTCCTCCGGTCAGGGCATACCTGAAGGCTTTGCTTGTCCTCTGGTCGGGGCATACCTGACGGCTTCCCTTGTCCTCTGGTCAGGGCATACCTGACGGCTTCCCTTGTCCTCTGGTCAGGGCATACCTGACGGCTTCCCTTGTCCTCTGGTCAGGGCATACCTGACGGCTTCCCTTGTCCTCCAGCAGGGGCACACCTGATGGCTTCGCTTGTCCTCCCATCAGAGCACACCTGACAGCTTCCCTTGTCCTCTGGTCAGGGCACACCTGGAGGCTTTGCTTGTCTCCACTCTAAACTTTCCCCACTATCAAATGCGAGAGTAACTGACAGCCTTGCCATATAGAGAAGGCCCTGAATGAGTAATCATTTGCTGTTACCGTTGTATGGTCTTCATCTATTTTCCACAAATAGGATAAAAGCAAGTTTTAAAATCTCCATTTTATTTTTGTGACTTTTTTTCAGTATAACTTAAAATTCCTTCTTGTAAGGCAGGAGTGGAAAATCTGCTGTGGAGTCGGAGGGCCTGGATGTTAAGACATCACTCCTCTGGCTATGAGGGGTTACATGAGTTCTAGAATCTTCTGCAAGTCGGTTTTCTTGCTGACATTCTCAACAAGAGATGGAATAAAAAGGACCCAGGGCTTAGGGATCCTGAAAGAGGTGCTCAACTCTCAGGCTGGTGCCTAGCACAGAGGATGTCCAGCGAAGCCTGCAGCTCTCACCGGGCCATTTGATCCTGTGACCCAACAGCCGGGTGCTACTGGGTTGAGGAATCTTTCCGTTGTGTCAGCAGAAACGTGAGGACAAAGGCCTCCCTCGAAGAAAGCTAGCATCTGTCTCTCCTGACACATGTGTATTGCTTTAACAAGTGAGAGAGAAAGACTAAACCACCTGGACAAAACACATGAAGGGCTCAGAGGGACCGAAGTTCAGCTGGTAAATAATGACCCAGGACACCAGGCCATTCTCTCAAAAATCCTGGCTTCAGCCATCTTCACGCAACGGTCCCTCTGACTACCCAGCCTGCACACAGCCACCCCGAAGCATTAATCATCTATACTTTAGCAGGACTTCAGGTTACACAGGTGTGCATCTGTCAGCATCATCTAACAGGACACATAAGGCACAGGCACTCGTAATGTATCCTCAACCCAGCTGGCCTCCCATGTCAAACTGTGATGTCTCAAGGACAAAAAGAAACAATTATTCAGCTCTGAACTCACAATACTAGACCAAGGCCTATCCTGTATGAGAATTGCAGTAAAGGTCTCATTAATCAAAGGAAGACAAACCCAAGAATCTTAGGAACTGGGGGTGGAGAGGTGGCTCAGTAGTTCAGAGCACTGGTTGCTCTTCCAAGTTCAATTTCCATCACCCACGTAACTCCAGTTCCAGGGGATCTGACATTTCTCCTCTTCCTGCCCCTGCAGGCACAAAGCACCTAAGAGGTCCACAGTCATACACAATCAAGATGCTCCTACAAAGAAAATAAATAAATTTTAATAATTAAAGAATTTAATAAATTATACATATTAGGATTTATCCTGAAAAACATACTTTTAAAATTCCCAGGTGTGGTGGAATATGCTTTTAATCCCAGCACTTGGAAGGCAGAGGCAGGCAGATCTCTGAGTTCAAAGCCAGTCTGGTCTAGAGTTGAGTTCCAAGACAGTCAGGGCTGCACAGAGAATCCCTGTGGGAATGGAGTTGGTAGGGGTCCTGTCATAACAAAATCTATTATATCATATGCTGACTTTAAAATGATAATTTTAAAGCACCATATTAATCAGTGATTATATCTGGAGGGTTATTACAAGCATTTAAATTTAACATAAAAAGAACTATATTTATAAACAAAATAGTGGGCTTGCTTTGCAAACTGTTCATTATATATGACCCTACTGCCACCTAGTGGAAATACCTGGCTATTACCACACTTGAAAAATCCCAAAAAGAAGATAGACTCTACAAATGGGTTGATGGGCCAGAAGGCAAACATAACTAAACCACAAACATGCAGGAGATTCCACAAGGGAACATTCCTTTCTGTTTCGATCACTTTTGTGTGCCTAGAGCCAAGGAAATTGGCAAAGTACTTTGTTGGCTTTCAATAAGTATTTATTAGATCACTGACAAGACATTTAGTCATTCAAAAGCAATAGAATTGTATTCAGACAATGGATTGTTCAGTACTAAAAGGAAATGAGCTATTAAGCCACAAAAGCAAAGATCAACTTTCAATGCGTGTTACAAAGTGAAAGAAGTGGATTTGAAAAGGTTATGCACAGTATGATCCAAACACATGTGACATTTGGGGAAAGGCAAGAACAGTGGAGGCAGCAAAAAGCAGTGGTGGCCAGGATTTAGGGAGAGGAAGGGATGAGCAGAGCAGGATGAACAGAACAGAACTGACTTGTCAAAACCTTGAGAATATACAACACTAAGTGAATCTTAATGCAAATTTTAGATACAGGAAGATGTGTCAACTGTAACAATATAAAGAAAGTTTTAACAACTGTACTTTGGTGTAGGATGTAGACAGTAAGAGCAGCTATATGTGTTTGAGGAGCACAGTACAAACACTGACTCTACACTTTTACACTCAAACTAGTCCAAAACACAAAATCTATTGTTTTCTAAAAATATATTCTTATGTATTTATACATATAAATACATGTATATATGTTTGTATACATACATATACTGTGTGTTATATATGGTATACAACATATATGCATACAATGTTTCATTCTGACATAAGAATCCTCCATGCAAAATCCACATTTAATGAGAACGTTAAAAGTATGATGCTAGCTAGATGCGGCACAGCAAGTTGAGAACTTACCAGGCTAAGAAAGGAGTTCAAGGTCAGTTAGCCTGGGAGAAATACTGAGATCCTGGCTCAAACACAAGGAAGAGGAGGGAGGGAGTGGGGAGGGAAGGGATGAGACAGGGACAGGAGCAGGAGGAGGGTAAGCAGACTGTTTTTCAAATGCCTAAGAAAAGGCCTCCTGCATGATTTGGACCCACAGTCAGCACCCCAGGCTGTGAGACAAGGCCTTCCCGACCTGCAGAATGAGACTGTCTCAAAGTAAATCACTAAGAAAATGCTCCATAAACGTTATTTCTTCCCCACAACAGCCTCAGCCCCTTAAGCCTTCAAAGGCCTGTTGCTAAGTAACAGTAAACAAGCTATTGTCTCCTCACCTATAAAAGCTAAAAGCAGAACTAAATTGTGCAATCCATGTCCCAATTTAACAACCTTTTAAAAACCTGAAATACCTGGCTGAGGAGATTACTCAGTGGTGAAGAGCACTTGCTGCTCTTCCAGAGGACTTGGGTTTTGGTGCGGGAGGTCCTTCTGTCTATGTGTTGCTTTTATTAGTAAATGAATAAAGAATTGCTTTGAGCCTATGGAAGGGAAGAACAGAACTAGGCAGAGAAAGCTAAGCTGCACACTGGGAGAAAGAAGGCAGAGTCAGAGGGAAGCCATGGATCCACCACCTGAGATAGATGCCGGGAACTTTAGCTGGTAAGCCACAGCCATGGCAATACATAGATTAATAGAAATGGGTTAAATTCATATGTAAGAGTTAGCCAATAAGACATTAGAGCTAATGGGTCAAGCAGTGATTTAACTAATACAGTTTCTGTGTGATTATTTCAAGGCTAAGCTAGCCAGGCGGACAGAAACCAACAAGCAGCCTCTCCTCCTACAGGGTTTTATTTCCAGCTCCCATATCATGGCTCACAACTGTCTATAATTCCAGTCCAGAGGCTCCAACACCCTCTTCTGACCTCTATGAGCACACGAAATACACAGACATACATGAAGACAAAACATTCATACATACAAATAAACAAGTAAATAAATAATAAGCCGGTGTGGTGGTGCATTCCTTTAATCCCAGCACCCAGAAGACAGAGACAGGCAGATCTCTGTGAGTTCAAAACCAGTCTGGTCTACCTAGTGAGTTCCAGGACAGTAAGACTCTGTCTCAAAAAAAAAAAATATCTGAAATAGGCTATAAAACTTAAATCTTGTTAGAGTATAGAGAAAGAAGAGAAAATGACAAATGTCTCCAACATTATGCTAATATTATGCTAATACCAAAATATGACAAAACTCACTAATAATTATGAGCAGAGATAAACATGCAGTCAGTGGTAGAGCACTTGCCTTGTGGCAAATCTTAAGACACCAAAAAAGAAGTTCACAGTAAGTTTCACTTATTAATTTTTGCCGCGCACCACGCCCCCGTCTGCACTCTATGCGCTAGAATCCAGTTCACGAGCTTCAGGCAAGGGGCTGGAGTTTGAGGAAACACACACAGAGACAGACCAACACACGGACGTCTAATCACTGGCACAAAGCCCCCTTTAATAGCACCATGGAGGCTTTAAATACCCTGCAGTCAATGGCCAACAGGTGAAAATCCCATCCTCTGATCCTCTAGGCAAAGCACAGCTTTTAGTCACTCCAATTAGAAGGCTCTAGACAGGGAAGAGCAGCTGAAGGCCAGGATTCAATTGGCCCCAACAAATTCTGATTCAAAAATGTTAATCCTTAGGAGAATTCAGATGTGCACTGAATAGAAAACAGACACAGGGTTCACTGCAGTCACAAGGATGGACAGCTCGATACTAAGAAACCCTCTGACACAGAACTGCTTTATTAATTCATCTTGCAGTCGCTCTGGTTAGAAGGCTATCTCCTGGGTGCTAAAACAAATAAAATTTCAAAACCACACCATACTTCTCACCTTGAGGGAAAAAAATAGAAAACTATTTGGTTAACATCTTTGAAAATTAAAAAATGTAACATTGAACTCTAATAAGTACTTTACTAAGAACACCAGTGAGCAGTGAGGAACAGAAGCATGTCTGTTAAAATATAGACGACACAAAGAAGTCCCACCCACCTTTTAAAAATAATTTTCATGAAATTTTATTTTTATTAGATGTATTTATTTTGTGTGTATGAGTCTGTAGGTGCACTGGGCATCGGATCCCCTAGAACTGGAGTTACAGATGGTTTTGAGTAGCCATGTGGGTGCTGGAAACCAAACTCAGCCCTCTGCAAGAGGAACAAGTGCTCTTAACCCCAACCCATCTCCCCCCACCCATCCATCATTTTTAATACCAATTTTGAAGTGTTTCACAATGTTTGGGAGATATGTGCTCTTTATTTATCAAACATTACGCTGGTACTTCCTGTGTATCAAACACTGTCTTCTCCATTTCACAAACATCAAATCATTTAACTCACATAACATTGTGACGGCTACTCTTGCTTGTCAACTTGACCACACCCAGAATGAACTACCATTCAGAAATAGAGTGCACACCTGTGAGACATAAATATAACATATTTGGCTTGGCTGGAAGTGGGTGGATCCATTTCTAGTCCAGACCTCGGAGGTGCAGAGGCACGCCTTTTATGTTGGCCATACCTTCTGCTGGAAGCCTATGTAGGACATGGAAGAAGAACAATTTTGCTCTGTGCCTGCTAGTTCTCACCTCGCTAGCAAGTCCATTTCTTTACTGGCATCAAGACTCCAGCATCTACTGAAGACCACCTAAGACATTCAGCCTTACAGACTGAACAACTACTAGATTCTTGGGTTTTCCATTCACAGCCTGCTATTGTTGAAGGGCTGTAAGTCATTCCAATAAAACCCCTTTAGTTACATGTGTGTGTATGTATATGTGTACATATACATGTATGTATGTGTGTCTATATAGAGAGAGGAAAAGAGAGAGAGAGAGTCATTCTCGAAGTCCTATTTCTCTAAAGAACCCTGACACAACATTCACCCCACTGCTATTTCTGAGGTGCCATATTGCTGCCCCATTTAACAGACAAGGAGACTCAGACACAGAGACACACAGCTGGCAAGTTGTAGAGAAGAGTTTAAAGCCACATCAGTGTGGTCTCATGACTGCCAGAGCCATCTACATGAAACTCTGTCACAAAAACGAGGTAAAAAAAAAAGTGTGTGTACCAGTAGTATGACTTTATCTACAAAACTCAAAAGAAAAAAAAAGTTAATTACTAATAGATTAAAAATTTGAATATATAAAAATCAGCATTATTTCTATGTCCAAATAGTAAAAATTGAAATATATACTATAAAAATATTAGTGTCAATAGTCATTAAAACTGAAATTAAAGTAATTTTTTAATCTGTAGTTCCTATTTCAATGAAAATGTACAACTGTCCTGGCTTAGTCAGTGTAATGGTTAAAATAAAAAAATTTGAGTATATCTGGATTTACCCCGGAGGAGCTGGAGAGGTGGCTTAGGGGTTGTAAGTACTTGTTACTCTTCCAGAGGACCTGGGTTTAATTCGCAGAACCTACAGTGTGGTTCACAATCATCCATAACTCTGTCCCAGTTCCAGGGTATCCAATGTCCTCTTCTGACTCCATGAGCACCAAGCATGATCACGGTGGACACACAAACATGTAGGCAAAACACTGCGAGAAGGGAGTAGATCTAACACAGTCACCTAGAAGCCACACCTCCAGCACACCAGTAAGAGATTATATAGATTAGCCTCTGGGCGTGTCCTCCAGACATTATCCAGATTAGGTTGACTGAGATGGGAATATGCCAGTCCATGCACTGAAGCCCTGACTGAATAAAAGGGGAGAAAGTGAGCTAAGCAGCTCCCTGGCAACACACATACACACGGGGTACAGATCATGCACTTAAAAAAAATCCCCAGGAAACTGGAATTCCTTCTAGAAAATATTTTTATGAGACAGTTCACTTCCTTGAGAAGCTACAGTACCTGAGTGGCAGGAAGTGGCTTCCATTGTCACAGCTCGACCAACCAACAATTATGTACATGAGCTGTGATTGTAGCAGGAGAAATGCTCACTGTGTGCTTGGGGAGACATGCATGGGAAGCACAAAGCAATCCATGAAAAGAAGGGAGTGAGGCAAGCTAATAATGGGAGCATTCGCTCTAACGTCCCGTATAAACTTTAGAAAATTCTAAGAAGCAACCAGAATGGAATCTAGGAGGCTCGTAAATGTACACAGGCAAATAAATAATCAATAGTAATGGCAATAACTGGTAGAGGTTATCTGCAACGGGGTACAGCCTCAACTCTCAACAGTGTTATTCTTCATTAAAATATAATAAACAATAAAATTAAGTAGCCACTACTATAAGATAAGCCACTGGTCCAAACTCCAATTGAATGAGTCAATTAAACAGATACAAAGGCTCCGTTTGCAGATGAAGCGCCCAAGACTGACACTACGGTTGTGACCAACTATGAACACATTTAACCACACAGCCATTACTGCTGCTGGACTGCTCTGACCAGGGTGAAACACAAAATCCTTTAAGAGGTTAAACCCTCCTATCCTGAACAGAACTCATGCTACAACAGTTTGTAGCTGAAAATGTGGGAGGATGGTTCGCATGAATCCAACAAACCCTGAGTTATGATGCTGTCCTCAGAGCATGAGCTGCAAGATTGAGAAACACTTGGGCCGGTTTGTTTGTGAAAAAAAGATATGGCCAATTCCAAGTCCCTGACCTGAAAAAGTAAATGTTAATGCTCATATCACATTGTCTTTCAAGGGTGGAAAAAATATGCCTTGAAAAATAGGGTTCCTGAAAGAGTCCTGTGTCCATACTCATAAAGTACCTAACAGGAGGCCAGAGGGCTGGGAAGCAGCCACACACACTTGGACAGTGCGAATTAGCCAGAAGTAAGTATATCTAAGATATTTAAAGCAACATTAATAAGATTAAAATGTTGTACTGCTACAGTGTTCAGGAAATTCCACTTACAATCTTATATCAAAAATCTATCCATAATCTGTGACACACCGCCGGCTATAAGTAGCTACTGTTTCCGTAAGCTATCACCGAATGGTACGGTTTCAATACCCGAGCTCTGTAAAGCCTCTGGGGACGCTGTGCCTCTGAACTCTGCTCCTCAAAGGCACAGGTACTGCCTGGAGGCCACCGTGCTTGGGAGTGATAGAATGCCCTCTTCACAATCTGCAGTTAGGTTATTATCCATGATAAATTGATAACCATTCATTAACTTTGAGAGCAACAGACAACTGGCAGGCTATTTCATGCCTCAAAGAATTTATGGCAAAAGTGACAGGTGACTTTGAATCCAGAAAATAAAACAGGGTCTTAAAAAATGTTACTTCCTAGCACTTGTCTTTTAAGTAAACTGGGAAGCAGACATGGGTATTTGCTGATGGTAAAAATTAAAGGTCATGTCTTGTACATCGCGATAGAAAGAACTAATCTAAGTGCCATCAGTCTGTCAATCAAATAAATAATTAAATATCCATATAAATTTATATCTATGAACCAGTCACTTAAGATACATCCTGATCTATAGCCCTCACTAGATCATAAGAGATATTACAAAATCTACACTAATGACCTCAAGTAACAACACACGTCACAGTTAACAAGAGAATTACTTCTGTGGGTTTTTCTCTGCTGGCTCCTCCTTGCTCTCTGCCACAGGGTGGGTTTGCCCAAGGGTTTTCTGCTTCCATCTTCTCATTCTGCCTGTTCCCAAACTGATCCCCATCCAAGGCATGCATTATCACCAGCTCTTTAATGTCTCCCTTCTCCAGAAAAATGCCTCTCCTGGGTCCCAGTCATGTGCCAGTGTGGCTGTTTTAGTGTCTCCTCCATCATTTTTAAAACCTATGAGATTGGCTCCTTAATTCAGATAAATAAAACTCTGTATTGAGGCCAAGGTGGTTGTTTAGCTTCCAAAAAGGTCAGCCAAGGCTGAGAACCGCTGCTCTCCTAGGTCCGTCGGTCTTGCCGTCACTAAGGACCCCACCTACATATCCCGCAGGCTGCTCCCACTTCTCTGGATGGCAAAGCATTTGCCCCCTGCACTGCCTTGAGCAAAGCAGCTGGAGGCAATCCTTGGCAGTTTCCCCAATCACAGGGCGAGTAAATGCTTCCATTAGAAGATGTCACCCTTTGCTGTGAATGATGCAGTCCCCTTAAGACTTATTTTTTGCTATTTTTGTTTGTTTCTGTGCTTCTGTATCCAAAGTTTCCACAACTGGATGGCACTGAGGTTGTGTGTCAGACAAAAAGTCAGAGAGAGAGGAAAGAGAGAAAAATTCTACAGTAAAATCTTAGGAACAAGTCGGGTAGCGGTGGTGCATGCCTTTGATCCCAGCACCCAGGAGGCAGCCAAAGGCAGGCAGATCTCTGTGAGTTCAAAGCCATCCTGATCTACAGAGTCCTGATCTACATATCAAAGACAGCCAGGGCTGTTACACAGAGAAACCCTATCTCAAAATATATATATTTCTAAAAATATATATGTATAGATATTTTTCTAAAAATGTGTATATATTTTTTCTTAAAAAAATCATACATACACATATATATGTGTGTATGTATATATACACATACATATATACATGTATGATTAGAAACTGGGAAGCATGTTGTGGAAATTCCTTCAGCCAACAGCCTTTTGGGTGTGGTCTTAGGTACTAGAAATGCAGACAAAAAGCGTGTGTAGCCCTCTTTTCTCCTGGATTCAGTTCCCAGTTCCAGCACACATAGAGGACTACCCTTACTGTGAGTTTATCCCCAAATAAACAAACCTTTTTAATACTCCATTCTGGGCCATTATGGAACTCTTTGTTACGCCTACATTTCGGCACCCAACGTGGGGCTCAAACCCACAGCCCTGAGATTAAGAGTCTCATGCTCTACGCCTACAGAATCAGGATCAAAGATTAACCAGGCAGACATGGCATCAAGGACTCCTCATGAAGGAGGGCACTTGGATGTGGAAGATGTACTTAGCACTGACTTTCTCCATCTCAGGGCTCAGAATTCACCAAACTGCTGTAAGCCTGGCCCTATTTTGAATTAAACAGTCCTCAAAAACTACACCCCTAAAGGAAATCAAATACAAATTCTTTCTCTCCCACTACAAAAACTTCAACATTTCTTACATTGTTTTTGTTTGTTTTTGAGACAAGGCATCATGTAGCCCAGGCTGGCTTTGAAATACCTATGTAGCCCAGGAGGCCTTCCCCTCCCAAGTGGTGGGACAACAGGTAGGTGCCACCACACATAGTATTATGTCATGCTGCAGATCAGATCCAGAGCCTCATGCATGCTAGGTAAGTAGTCCAACAACTAAGCTACTTCTTTCAGCCCCTTGTATGACCTTTTTAAACAAGAGATTTCATACCCACAAGACCCATTTCTTGCCATCTCAGGGTAACACTGGTCGTGGTTATCAAAAAAAAAAAACTCCTCCACTTACATAGACAACAAAATCTTAATTCTCTACACGGCTTTTATGGATGGCCTTTCCCAGCCTGGCTCTTCTTCATGTAATTAGGAACACATTTCCATTCAAGTGCTCATCCTAAGTTCACAGCATGTCTCTTGTATTCAAGCTGTTGTAACAGCAGAAATGTCCAGCCTACTGTACTATGCAAGCGTTGTAAACCCTGTAGAAACCTACTCTATTGCACATCTTCAGTAAGACTATGTTTCACAATACCACATGGACACCTTCTGATTCTTCCCAAAAGTTGTCTTGTACACCTTCCTGCTGTATGACAGACACTGGCATAAACATCCCTACAGTACTTTGTCTAAACCTGAATCATGACAGTTAAAAGCATGCATGATTTTGTTACTTCTATCAGTCTGCATCTTCCAAAGGTGGGAACTGTATTTTCTGCTCTAGTGCTCATTTTCTAGTATGGATAAAGAAATGCTCAGAAGATATCTGGCTAAACAAAACAGCTAGATTACCAACAGGCCAGTGAGATGACTTCTTAAATACAGGCCCTTGCCGCCAAGCAATTTTGGAAAAGGAAACTTCAGTTGAGAAAATGAACCAATCAGATTGGTGCATTTTCTTGATTATTGAGTGATATGGGGGGCCCATCCCACGGGGGTTGATGTCACCCCAAGGTGGGTAGTCCCAGATGGTATAAGAAAGCAAGTTGAGCAAGCCATGAGGAGCAAGCAGGAGAGGCGCAATCATTTGAGACCCCGTCTCAGTCCCTGTCCTGACCTCCCACCCTGACCTCCCTGCAAGATGGACTACGATGGCGTATGTGACTGACATAAGCCCTTTCCTCCCCAGGTTGTCTATCGGCATGGTATTTCATCACAGCAATGGGCACCCTAACTAAGACAATCAAAGACTCAATCCCAGGAACCCACACAGTAGGAGGAGTGTAATCTAATCCCCACATACATGCACTATGACATGTGCATACATACACACACACACATACACACACGCGCGCGCGCACACACACACACACACACAGACCCAAAGAGTTAATCAGCTAATGTGGAGTTAAAGATTATCACCAAGTAGAGTATTTTTTTTTCAAAGTGAGTCTTGATCAAGTTGTAAAACCAATTTAGGCTGGGCGGTGGTGGTGCACGCCTTTAATCCCAGCACTCGGGAGGCAGAGGCAGGTGGATTCTCTGTGAGTTCGAGGCCAGCCTGCTCTACAAGAGCTAGTTCCAGGGACAGGCTCCAAAGCTACAGAGAAACCCTGTCTTGAAAAACCAAAAAAACAAAAACAAAAACAAAAAAATACCTTTTTAATATTTAAAATATAAAAGAATACAAATTATCTAATTTGATTCAAGCAAGATTATTTTTCTCTAAAACTTTGGTTTTGATGACTTATGTTTATACTGGATAGTATTATAACATATATACTTTATATATATCTACATAATTCATAACACATATATATACTTTATATATACATAGTTTATGCTTTTATATAGTAAATATATAATTAAATATATACTATATAAAGATATGCAAATGTAAATTATGAACAAAATAATTTGAAAATATCTTTAAGTCCCTATTTCCTAGTAGCTTCAACAAACGCCAAGAAAGTAAGCCTCAGAGAGTCCATTAGTGTTTTCATTAATTTACAAAATTTTAATCGGCATATCCCTAGTTTGTGCTGATTTTACAAATGTTTGAAAATAGTCATTGGGATTAAACCTTCCTGTATAGTTTTAACTAGCTAAGCAAATCCCTTTCTATTTGCTTTCAGCAGTACAAACTTCAAGCCAGCATGTCACAATTACTGTAAACTCCTAATCACTAATTAGTGAATATTAACTAGGTTAAACCCCAGCCATTATCAGGCTATCAACTAAATACCACGATGACCTGGAGTCTTGTACACGTTTGGAGAAATGACAAGCATGAGGGAGAAAGCATCCGTGTCCCTAACTGTTTAAGGTAACATATGAAAAGCAAAGGTTATGAAGAATGTGAGACTATATGGCAAGCTCTAAGTTCATCTTATTTTTCCCAAATGTCAGTAGCTAAGAATCTGACTTCATTTTCGAAGAAAGTTAATTCAAACATTTATTCTATAACTGAAATGTTGTCAGTCTCTTTGTGATAATAGACATTATGATTTTCTTTCTTTTTTTTTTTTTGGTTTTTTTCCAAGACAGGGTTTTTCTGTAGCTTTTGGTGTCTGTCCTGGAACTAGCTCTTGCAGACTAGGCTGTCCTCGAACTCACAAAGATTTACCTGCCTCTGCTCCCCGGGAGCTGGGATTAAAGGCATGTGCCACCACTGCCCATTGACATTATGATATTCTTAATAAGTCATCTGAGTAAATTCTGTTCCACACATTGAGTATGAAAAAATAATTAATGGATGCTGTATTTTGAATGTAATTGGCCCCCATAATCTCTTAGAGTGGACTCTTAGGAGGTGTGGCTTTATTGAAGTGGAGGAAGTATGTCACTGTGGGAATAGACTTTGAGGTTCTCTTATGCTCAGAATACCACCCAGTCTCAGGCGACTTCCTATTTCCTTCATGATGTAGCAACTGTCAGCTACTACTCCAGCACCAGGTCTGCCTGCACATCACCATGTCATGATGACAATGGACTGAACCTCTGAAACTGTTATTAGTCACCCCAATTAAATGTTTCCTTTATAAGAGTTTCTGTGGTTATGGGGTCTTTTCACAGCAATGAAACCCTAAGAGAATGGAGAATGTCACAAGTCTACAATAAGGGCTGTGGGTGTGGCTCAGTGGCAGAGCACTTGCCTAGCACACATGAGCCCGAGTTCAATCCCTAGCGCTGCTCACACCCCCATCACAAAAAAGAATCTGTAATCCATTGTAAAAACTGAAGACAGAAGTGATTTCAGCAAAACCGCTTACTAGAGGTACCCGATGAACTTCTTTGAACAACGAAGACCAAAGAAAAGCAAGAGCTGTTTCACTGAGTGCTTGAGGAAGAGCATGACAATAGCAAGTGGCCGAGGGCAGGGGAACACAATGGCCACTGAACAATGGAACTGAACCCTCAGCATCTTCTGCCACATCTCTTGAGAGCAGCCTTGAACTTCCCTCTGCAGAGAGAGGGAGGGCAAGCAGGAGGCCCCAGACAGTCCCACTGTCATAAATGCTGTTGAAGACACCCATCATCACCCTCAGACCTTGAGCCCAATCTGGGGAGCTTCAGGGTCCCCACTCCATTATAAGGCACGGGAGGAAAGAGATCAACCCACAGAGTGCCCAGGCTAGCACAGGTTCGAGTCACACACAAGGCCACCTTAAGACCCATCTACCTAGAGTATTGTGAAGTGAACTGGCTTCTTGGTAAACCTGGGCCAACAAACCTAAACCCGGAAACCAGCTATGGAACCCTGACTACTCCACAACGGCTCTGGTGTCCTGGTACAACAGGGCAGCCCTGTCTGAACAGAGGTATTTATCCTAGAAATGTAACTGCTTCAACATATGCAAATTAATAAACTCTGTACTTAACATCAATAGGACAAAGGACAAAAAACCTGAAATATCTTGACCATCTCAAGACACACAGAATTCAACAAAATTGAGAAAAATTTTCAGGAAACTAAATGGAACAACCATCACACAAAACTATGCAGATTGCAAACCTATAGCCAACAAGATGCTGAAGGAAGGGGAAATTAGAAGCGGCTCTATTACACGTGGGGCATAGCCTAATCCTTGAGAACAGAGGTTTAATCATAAACAGGAATGAACTTACTTTGTCTTTACGATAAGATGGCTTTTTCCAAAGATGGAGGCAAGCTGGTTCATCAAATGTGCAGAGAAGATGGGCCTGAATCTCACCTGTATTCCATACAAGGAATAATTCTGGAAGGGGACCAGTTGTGCTTGAGTCCTTGCTGTGGAGAAAGGGGTTGTTGGGGCTAGGTTTGTGCAAAGTTGGGTAACTAACCTGTCCATAGTCTCAGGAAATGGGACCCGTGATGGAGGAGGGTCATCTGTCTATGTGTTACTTTCATTGGTTAATAAAGAAATTGCCTTGGCCT
>LOEQ01003606.1:52816-67082 GCA_001685075.1 Bramus lutescens | reverse complement strand
AGAGGGATGGGGTGCAGAGTGAGAGGGATGGGGTGCAGAGTGAGGGGGATGGGGAGCAGAGTGAGGGGGATGGGGTGCAGAGTGAGGGGGCTGCAGAGTGAGGGGGAGCGGGCCAGAGGGCTCAGTAGGCAGAGGCACTTGCAAGCAAGCCTGATGGCCTGAGTTTGATCCCCAGAACCCACGTGGCTCAAGGAAAGAACCAGCTCCCATGAATTTTCCTCAGACTTCACATGTATGGGGCAGTGTGCACACATACACAAATAAATAAAAATAAGTAAAACAATTTCCAAAATCAGTAAATAAAATAAGGTGAAGAAGGGTCAATGAGACGGCTTAAGAGAGCTTATGGCATAATATCCTGAGTTTGAGCTCCAGATCAGTGGAAGAGAAAATGGACTCCCAAAAGTTCTCTTTGACCTCAACATGTGTACTGCGTCACATGTGTGCCCAGATGGAGAGGAAGGAAGAGAGAGAGGAGGGAGGAGGGACTCCCACAACACTTGGGAGAATGGACAGTATCTAAGTGAAACACTAAGAACTCAGAATCTATCTAGTTAAAGTCATTCTTTTATTTGCAGACTGAATAAGAAATAAAAAAATTAGTATGCAATTAGAGAATTGAAAATCATGATGTCTAGGTACCACCTTAAGATTCGGATCTAATAAGGAGGCCAAGCATCAAGTGTCTCCTGAGTGATTCCAATCCACAGCAATACTGAGACTGGAGCCTGGGAGGACAAAGGCGAAGGAAGGAGAGCAGGAGGCATGGGGCAGAAAGACAGAAAAAAGGGGGAGGTGGGGTCAAAGCAACTGATTGCCAGACACATCAACACTTGCCAAAGTGCCAAGAGGGGGCTGCAGAGATGGTGCAGCAGGGAAGAGGACTTGCTGCGCTTGTAGACAACCCAAGGCCAGTTCCCTGAACCCATGTCAGGTGGCTCACAACCTCCTATGACTCTAGTTCCAGGGTATGCAATAGCCCACTCTGGTCAAGGGTACCTGCACACATGTGCACACATACAACATACACATAATTTTTAAAATAAAATATTTAAGACAAAATAGTCACCATATTTAATGAGTGACAGAAACCAGAACTCTCTTGAGACACGGTCTTATCTCACTATGTATCCTGGGCTAGTCTAGAACTGGTGGTCCTCCTGCCTCTGCCTCCCAAAGGCTGAGGTTACAGGTGTCACTGCACCTGTCACGGGAATTTTCAGATTGGTTTATATAAACAGGAAACACAAGCTAGTGGTAAAGACTACTCTGCATTAGCAAGATCTCCATGTGGAAGACCTTTGACCTATGGTCCTGAGAGGATGCAGGCTTAACAAGGCTGGTCACAGAGGGGTTGCTGTGCGGCCTGTTTCTGGAGATGGAGCCTCAACACTTGTCCTGCCTGCTGTTCCCACATTGCCACCTGGTGGATCAGCACTGTGAGGTGTCCCTTTGAAAAGGCAATCACTTCTAGGTGGCTCTGTGAAATCACAAGGCAGATAAATCATGGAGGAAGTTAAGAGCCTGAGTTGGATCACAGCATCTCCTTTAGTGGGGTCAGAAGAAAATATAATATGCATGACTTCTGAAGGTGATGAGAACTTTCTAGGTGATTACAGTGGTGGTCGCCTAACGTTTTAGGACAGCGTCTTGCATGTAATGGAGGACGACATGAGCTGCTGGTCCTCCTGTCTCTACCCGCTGGGTGCTTCAATTACAATAGTGTGCCACCAAGCTCAGTTTGCTGCAGTACTGAGGATCGAACCTGGGGATCCATGTGTGCTGGGAGAGCACTCTATCGGCTGAGCCACAGCTGCAGCCAGGCTGTCTAATATCTCAAATGTAGTTTAACACCATGGAACAGACACTTAAAAATGAATAAAATGTGGGCTGGAGAGATGACTCGGTGGCTAAGAATATTTGCTGCTCTTGCAAAGGACTCAGGTTTGATTCCCAGCTCCCATAGGGTGACTCACAAACATCTGTAACTCCAGGTCCAGGAGATCTGACCCCACACACACAACTTCTGACTTTACCAGGCACCAGGCATGCATGTGCTGCACATACATACATGCAGGCAAAACACTTATATGTATAAAATAAGTAAATTCTTTTTAATTTTTTAATTAAAATAGATAAGATGGTAGAAGCTATATAACTTTATGTCTCTTTGAATGAGTGGATGATACAGCATTTGAATTATGCCTGAGCAAAGCTGCTGTTGTTCCTATTGTGTGTTGTTGTTGTTTAAGAGTGGAACAAGGTAGCAATCCTGGGAGCAGACAGTGGCCTCAAGAACCTATAGACAGTATGGCTGGGGACATAGCTCAGTTTGGAGGGCACGTGCTGCCATGGGCTTAATCCTCTTTACTGGGGGAAGTAGGGATCTTTAGAAAGTTTTTTAAAAAAACAGTGTCAGGAATTATTGAATCCCCCCCATTTCAAACACCTTTATTTCCTCATTTCAAAAAAAAAAAGTTACACACCTTTAATGCCAGCACTCAGGAGGCAGAGGCAGAATAGGCAGATCTCTCTGAATTCGAGGCCAGCCTAGTCTACAGAGAGAGTTCCTGGGCAGCCAGGGCTACACAGAGAAACCCTGCCTTGAAAACCAAAACTGTTAAATGGAGACTCAGATTAAATCACTTACTGATTCACCTATAGTAAAAATTAGGCCAGGAAAAAAGAAGGGGCTATTTAGTTTTCACAAAGGCTTCTACTATCATGCAGTCTCCTGTAGGTATGACCCTCCATGGAGCTCCTCCTGCTGCCTAAATCACTACCTGGGATCTCACCCACACCTCCAAACCAGCCTGCACCGTGTCTTTGTGTCTTCCACAGGCTCTTGCTGTTCGCCACTCTCCTAGCCCTGCCTCCCAGCACTTGGAGGCCAGGCTAGAAGCGTGAAACATCTCCAGGTTTACACAACTTGCTGATCACAACACATACACGATTCAACACTGATCTGCTATTACTTCTTGTGTCCCACACTTCCACTCAAAAATCTGCACAAAGCCCCGTGAGGAGCTCCAAGTTTGTAGTCCCAATGCTCGGGAGGTGGAGGCAGGAGGAATAGGAGGTTAACTTTGTCTGCAGAGTGAGCTGAGGCTAACCCAGACTGAAAGAGCTTGTTTAGAAAAATTAAAATGGGCTGGCAAGATGGCTCAGCAGTTAAGAGAACTGGTTGCTCTTCCAGAGAACCCTGGTTCAATTCCCAGCACCCACATGGCACCTGCCTGTTACTCCAGTTCCAAAGGATCTAACACCCTCACCCAGACATACATGCAGGCAAAACACTAATAAACATAAAATAAAAATAAATTATATCAAAAAGAAAATCTAAAATAGGTCCGGCAAGATGGCCCAGAGGAACAAGGATGCAGCCATCAAGTGTGAGGTCCTGAGTTGAGAGACAACTTCTCCAAGCTGTCCTCTGAACTCCACAAGCACATATGTGACGCGGCAGTGTGAATGAGGATGGCCCCACAGACCCGTATGGTTGCATATTGGACACCCAGTGGTGGAACTGTTTGGGAAGGAACAGGAAGTATGGACTCACTGGAGGAAGTGTGTCACATGTGTCGCTGGGTGCAAACTTGCACCAAGTGCCTGCCTCCTATCTTACTCCTTGTCACCACGGTGATGGACTCTCATCCCTCTGGAACCATGAGCACCGAATAAACCCTTCCTTCTATAAGTTGCTTTGGTTACAGTGTTTGTTTGACTGGTTTGGGTTTTTTTCTTTATATTTGTGACAGCAAGAGAAAAATAATTCACACAGTTAAGTAATAACTAAATATAATTTTAAAAAAGAAAACAAAATAAATCAATGAAGCAAATAAAATGCCTACACAGTGAACCCTACCACAAAAAAACAAACCCAGGGAACGGCAGGAATGCTCAACAGGTACAGAACGTCACTTGCTGCCGTCCTGACAGCCTAGTTCAATCCCAGAATACACACAGTGGAAGGAGAACAGGAAGGGAAAAAAACTTCACACCAATAAATCTCACTGTAAAGAGATAGACAAGAAAATTGTTTCCCTCAGATCACACCAAGTTCAAATATGATCTACTACCAAACATTTGTTGTGACTTTAATTCTGAAAACATGGCCGCTGTCAATAATCCACCTTTACCACAAAAATCTACCATGTTTTCCTTATGGTGAGGGATGTTTGGGTGTTTGGTTTTGGGTTTTTTTTGGGGGGGATGGTATTGGGGGTGTTGTGGGGGTTCTTTTGATGTTTTTTTAATTAGGGAATTTTCTTGTGTGTGCATGATGCCGTAGATTGGATCCAGCAATCCTGTACACTTTCCAACTGTTCTACCAAAGTCAAACCCAGTAAATAAGTTGGGAGGGTGCTATTGTTTTCCTTTTGTTTGTTTGTTTGCGGTTTTTGTTTGTTTGTTTTGGAGGGGGAAGAGGCTGCCCACAGACTTGCAGCGATCTTTCTGCCTCAGCATCCCAAGTGTTGGGGGAATACAGGTGTGAGCCACCATGCCAGGTTTAGTTAATATGCTTTAATAATTGTATGAAAACTTAAATTGCTTTTCTACAAAGTACTTGTGTGCGTTTCTTCCAAATGTCCACCAGAGGGAGCTCTTACTCTATTACAATTAAGATGACAATGGGAAGTCTAAAATTTGATGTGTCTGGTCTTTAAATGTACATTATCTGTAAAAATCAAATCATAGAGTCTTCAAATATTCTCAGAGTAAGTAGCTATCAAATAATCAGGTTTCTAAGAATTTTCAAAGCACAGAAATCAGTTCGCCTTAGTTTAATGTGCAAAGTTACATAGTCATCTTGAAATCACTCACAGAAAATGGATATTCTGATTCTGTGTATGTTAGAGCCTCAAATGTCATTTGGCTGACAAGCTCCTGCTGATGCTGACACTGCCAACCCACAGACCGTCACCTAGAACATCAAGAACCAAATTAATAGCACAATAAATTTCCAGCTAACTCATATAATATAAAGATAGGGAATTGACTGCAAGACTAAATTGGGGGTGTGAACATTTGGGGAGATGTCTACACAGCCCTGTACTCTGCACCCTTTAATTCCTCGCTGTGGGTTCTCTGAAGAGGTTGATCTCCCTTTGCATGTAACACCTCTAAGCTTCCTCTGGGCAAGTGCTCCATGGTCCTCTTCAGACACAGGCATGGCCCTCCCCACCTGCCAGGGCTTCCAGGCTGTCCCCATGCCCCTCAGAAGGATGGCACCAACAAAAAGAAATGCGAATCACAAGGAGGTGCTTGACACACTCTGGGGGCAGCTGCATGGCAGAGCTCTGTCCTGCACGCACAAGCTCTGGCTCCATTCCCAGTACACACAAAAAGAAAAGAAGGAAAATGGGGGTTTGCAAGATTTAGTCAACAAAACCTTGGGTGACCCTGATGGAAGTGATTCCAAGAGTGTCGGATAAGGATAGATAAGAGGAAGAAAATGCTGGAAGAAGCTGCGTTCTTTGAGATGGGTAAACTAGCAGGGTGATTTGAACAGCAGGATTCAGAAAACACAGGATTCTGTGGCGGCACAGACTTAGAACCCCAGTACTGGGAAGGGAAGGGCTGGAGAGGATGCTCAGAGCTAGCTGGCCAGCCAGTACAGCAGAGCTGGTCAATAAAGACCCTGTCTCAAAGGAAGTGGGCAGGACTACTGAGGCCAACACCCAAGAGTGCCTCATAGCCTACACAAACACATACACACACGACGACATACACGCATGCTTTTAAAAATTAAAACCGTATTTAATACACTTCTAACACACCAGATCAGCAGAAGTCTCGAGGCATGACAATTATTCAGACAGTAAAACTAAGGGAAACCAGCAACTGAGGCTCTGAGGAAGCCCACAGCCAAACTTGAGAGTATACTGTCCTTGTCCTAAGTGCAGTCTCCTCTAATGCCCATGCATACCCATCTATATGCACACTGTTATCATCAATGAAACGACTAAGCAAGTAGAGGCACTTGCCACTAGGCTAGCAATCTTAATTTGATCTCCAAGACCCACATAGAGGAACAAGAAAACTGACTCACACAAATCGTCCTTTGACCACCATAGACATGTGCGCGCACACACACAAAATACATAATTATTTAAACTGCTTCTTGGTAAACTCCAACTTTTCTTCATCCTGATTCATCCTGAAGATTTCTTCCACAGCTATCAAGAATTTCTGCAAACTGAGCAGCAGTCTCTCAGTTACAGAGACAGGGCTGCATCCCCTGCTTCTGCCCCAACAGCTTTGGAGATTCATCCATGACATTCTGGGCCAATGAGGCCTCTCTCTCTCTTCTTAAAGATCCACTTATTTTGATTCTACGTGTATGGGTGTTTAGCCTGCACGTTGCTGGGGAATATTATTTTTCAGGTGTGTGACTTTTGTTTATGCTGCATTTGATTAACTGTGAAGCTGTGATTCTTTGCCTGTCTAAAACACCTGCTGGGCCTAATAAAAGATGAATGGCCAATAGCAAGGCAGAAGCAAGGGTAGGTGGGGTTAGCAGGCAGGGAGTATAAGAAGCAAGAGAACAAGGAGAGGAGGACATCAGGGGCCAGGCACCCAGTCAGGCATGGAGTAAGAAGAAACGAAAGGTACACAGAAAGAAAGATAAAAGCCCAGAGGCAAAAGGCAGTCAGGATAATATAAGAAAAGCTGGCAAGAAACAAGCCACGCTGAGGTTGGGCATTCATAACTAAGACTAAGTCTCTGTGTGTGATTTATTTGGGAGCAGGGTGGTAGGCCCCCAAAAAAGCCAAAAGAGTAAAAGATACACAGCATCATGGCGTACCAACTTGAGGCTCAAATATCCATCTAGAGTCTAAGAAATATGAAGGGAAAAAAAGAGATACAGCTCCTTTAAGGGCTTTGCCCAGACAGTTTCTGTTGGTTAATGAGCTCTTGAATACCTAGGACGTTTGGTAGGAACGAAATGTAAAAATGCCTCCCACGGTGCAAGTGTCAGCATTCTAGAGCTCTAGGAAGGTTGACTGCAGTTCCTGGTCACATACCTCTGACCTGGCTGCAAGTTCTGGGCTTGGCTTTCAAAGCCTGACCCAAGAGTGGGTGGAGCTGCTAGAGCACATGGGGGATCCAGGCAGAACTTAACAGTCTGAAGTTTGCTCATGTGGTCAAAATAGGCTAGAAGACAAGGATTAAAAGAGGTCCAGATGGGAAAAAAAAAAACCTCTAAACAGGTTCCAGTGTTTTATGATGTATGTAGACTTAAGAAAGAAAATGGATATAGGCAGTCATAGAAATAAATAGATTAAAAATAGTAAAGTCTTTAAAGTAATGTAAAAGAAAAAAGCCACATAAAGTTGTGAAACACTCAGGGGGTCTGGATCCTGTATAGTATTGTCTTGATTTTTGAATGTTTTGATTGCTGGGAAGCAAAGGGCAGCTGCTCAGAGACCGGGAATTGAAAGAGGGGCTGTGCAATAAACCAGCCTAGATATTTTAAGAATGCCTTAACTTTAATTTTTAACAGTTTATTTTTTGAGATTATGATTGACTCATCAGCTCTGCATTCCCTTTCTCCCAAGTCCTCCCATACACCCCTCGCCTCCTTGCTGTCTTGCATTAACTTCTTACAGACATACTGAGCTCTTCAGCTCTGAAGTTGGTTTGGTTCTGGTCTTCCATAGTGGTCGCCATGTGTTGAAAGAGAAGTTTTCTTGCTCAGGATTGAGGGATACACTTATCTATAGGTAAAAGTGCTGTGGGAGCTCCTTTGGCCAATAGCCTTTAAGCTACCAGCCCAAATCTTAAAGGATATTGGTCAAAGGAGCTCCCACAGCATAAAAGGACAAATATCTAGAATGGAGTCATGGGGTATGCTGGTTTAGTAAAGAAGCAGCTCTTAACTAACCCTAGGTTGGCTGGGTTTCTAGTACTAGGCATGATTTCTCTCCTGTAGAGCATGTTTTAAGCCCAATTAGAGCAGATGGGACCAAGACATGCGTGCCACTACTGCCCCCTAATGGTGAGTGTGCCAGGATTGTCGTTGGTGTGGCTCATAGGCCTCGTAGTTGGATAGACTGATGATGGTTGCTTCCCTCCTTTGGACGTTTGTATGGTGGTTTAACTTTTAAAACTTCAAAAAATGTATTTGTCAAATGGAAATCAAAAATGCTTTGGAGAAAAGGGTTTTCTGTTTGTTTGTTTCCAGAGGAAACAAGAGGCTGTGGAATTGTTTCAGGTTGATTTGGATCTGGTTTGATCAGAGACCTGAAACTTGACAGGTGATATCTATCAACAAAGGTTGTAACTGGTCTTCCCAGGACTTGGCCATATCTCAGATTTTCTCTCTGGGACCCTAAAAATACTTCACCCACATTCAGCAGGAAGTACTTAGAGAACACAGCATCCACATTCACAAGAGAAAAGGGGTGTGGGTGGTCTTTGGTTATTTTGTTGGTCATGGATGTTTGATATAATTGAGAGGAATAAAGGATAAAAAGACAATTATTAATCTCAGATATTTTGCATTGGAATGGATTTTGGTATGGGGTAAAACACAAAGTAAATTTTGTTACACTGTATAGATGTTTTTACTCTTATTTAAAGGGCTTTTGTATACTGATACAAATTTAAGGTAATTTTTGTTACAACCCACTGTATATTGTTTCTACTCTTGTTTAAAGGTATTTGTTTAAAGGTAATTGTTTAAAGGTAATTGGTATATTGATACCAATGTAAGGTTATTTTGTTACAACATATTCTATATATGTTTTTGCTCTTGTTTAAGATATTATATCTATGCAGTTCATTTAAAAATCTAAGGTAAAAGTCTAGTTATTGAAAGCTATTATTATGAACTATATAGGACAATCAAGGAACACAGGTCAGTAGTTAGTCATCTATAACAATCAAATGTGTAGATATTCTAGGTATGTTTTCCAGATCATATGGAGACATATTTTAGATAGACAGACAGACAGATAGATGGTCTTCAAATAATTCAAAGACCTACAGAATATGACATTTTAAATGTTTTGTTAATTTAGGGATTTTCATGACAATGAGACACATTGCTCCTGGCAGCACCAATTTACTACAGAGATGATTGGCACTGAAGAAATTCCTTACAGAGTTTGCTTTCAGTGTGGCAAGGTCAGCAACTGAGCAAAGGAAATGTTCTTGCCTGGACTGTTTGACAATCTGTTACATAAACTGGACATGCAGGCCCCACCAGAAAGTGACCACTGAACTTAGCCAAAACAAGGCTGGATGATCCTTCAGGGTTCCTGTTTCACAGAAGAAAATGCCAGACATTCTGCAGGACATAGAGGAAAGTGACTGAAAACTGCCAATATAGGTATAATAGTCTTTAAAATTTCTTGCTTCTTGAAAAGTCTGCCAGATACTATAGGCCTGTAGGCTAAAGATAGATGCCCCAATACCACAAAGGAACTGACTGTCCAGGCAGTCAGATGCCTCAGTCATTTCTAGAGTTTTTGAAATCCTCTCTTCCTGATTTCTACTGAATGATAACCTTTTGAACCTTCCCATGTTCCCCTTATGTCAAGTGTCAAACAGGCATAAGTCTTTTGTGTGTGTGTGTGCGTGTGCACATGTGCATGCATAGCGCTGAAGCAGAATAGAAATACACAATTGAGGGAATATGGAGAAAGTGGCCTTCACCTTGGAGTCTAATCAGAGTCTCTCTCCCTCAGAGAGTGAAAATACAAGAACACAATCAAAAAAAGGCCAAAGCTGGCTATGGTGCCACACACCTTTAATCCCAGAATTGTGTCTGTAAATTCAAGACCAGCATGGTTCACAAACATAGTGAGACCCTATCACAAAAGGAAAAAGAAAAGAAAAAAGGCAAAGATGTGAATAAATTTAAGTGAATATGAACAGTGTGAAGACTAGCAACCAAACACTGTAGATCTGTAGTGCACAGGTGAAAGCACAAAATAACTAAGAACGAGGAGACTCCTGGTAGTGGTAGACTGCCAAGCTGAGTATCATCTCAGTGTGGGGAGCAACACAGCTGAAAAATCATTTTTCCAACCATGAGATTCATTAAGCAAAGAACTATCCGTGGCTAATGTTCTAGGGAAGTTTTAATGAGCAGGCTAGTTGAATGGTCTTAAACCCTTTCCCCACGAAATCTTGGCTGCAACATGAAGAAGCTGAGAACAAAGGAAAAACTAAAAAAGTGATCAACTTTATGTCCAACTATGAGAGCAATGTGATGAACACCATGACCAAAAGCAAGCTAGAGAGGAAAGGGCGTATTTGCCTTATACCTCCGCATCACAGCTCACCATCTAACAAAACCAAGGCCGGAGGCAGGAGCTGATGCTGAGGCCATGGAGGGTGCTGCTGGCTGGCTTGCTCCTCATGACTTCTTCAGCCTGCTTTCTTACAGAACACAGGACCAGACCAGGGATGACCACATCCACAACAGGCTGGGTCCTTCCCCCCATCAATCACTAATTAAGAAAACACTCTACAGGCTTGCCTACAGTCCAATCTTATAGAAGCATTTTCTCACTTGGGGCTCCCTCCTCTCAGATGACCGTAGCCTGTGTCAAGTTGACATAAACTTACCCAGCACAACTGTCCTTGTCAACTCCACATACAAACACATCATGTACTAAGAGAGAACCTTTCCTTTTTTGGCTCATCCCCAAGATCTCAGATGAATAAATATCACAAGTATAAAATATTTTAAAGACTGCATTATAGCTGGATGACGGTGGCACAGGTCTTTAATCCCAGCATTCGGGAAACAGAGGCAGGTAGATCTCTGTGAGTTCGAGGACAGCCTGATCTATGTACAAGAGCTAGTTCCAAGAGAAGCTCCAAAACAGAGAACCTGTCTCGAAAAAAAAAAAANAAAAAAAAAAAAAGCCATATTACAAACCTAAAAGTCCCAATTCAAACACTTTTAAAGTTCCGTCTCTATATTAAAAAAAGAAAAAATCCAAAATCTCTTTTAAAATCCAAAATCTTTACGTTTTAAAGTCTCTCAACTGTGGGGTCCCATAAAATCAAAAATAATTCCTGTGAGTTTGAGGCCAGTCTGGTCTACAGAGTGAGTTCCAGGACAGCCAGCACGACACAGAGAAACCCTGCCTCAAAAAACTAGTAAAAAAAAAGTAAACAATAAAAAATAAATACTTTCTCACTTGCAGTGGGAAGAACCAAGGCACAGTCACAATCTGAACAAAGCAAACACAAACTACAACTGTGTAAATAACTCAGTGCCCCAGGTCTGGGCTCCTCCAAAGGGCTTGAGCCATTCCTCTGGCTCCACCCTCTGCAGCCAGCACAGCCACCTCCTAAGCTGTGGGCAGCTCCACTCCACCGCTGCTGCCGTCCTTGGTAATCAGCTTGTGGTACTGGCATCTTTGAAATGCTGGGAATCTTCTGCTTTAGGAACTCCAGCCCCACCACACAGCGCCAGGTCTCAACTACTTTCCACGGCCCATTCCTGTCTTCAAAATCAGGTCTACATGGGTGACTCTGAACACTCCCACTTCAGCAGTGAGTACAAGGTACAGCCTTAGCTGCCTCCGGAGCACAGCTTCTGCGTGCTGACTCTGACTGATTTCACCTCAGTGCTGGTCTCCCCCGGCCCCAGCACACCACCCAGAGACAGGGTTTCTCTGTGTGGCCCTAGATGTCCTGGAACTCAGCTTGTAGACCAGGCTGGCCTCGCACATCAGAGATCCACCTGCTTGGCTGGCACAACACCTATAAACCCGAGACTCCAAAGGCAGGAAGAACTGCTTGTCCCAAGCCCACGATGGCACAGGTCTCTGAGTCCAGCCCTGGGATATTAGGAAATCAGGAGCAGGATGGTGGGATCAAGGACATCCGCAGCTAGAGAGTTTGAGACTAACCTTGAACTGTATGAAACCTGGTAGAAAAGAAAATAAATAAATAAAATCTAAAACACAACTGCTAGCTACAGCCTGGGATGAGCTGGGGGTGGGGGCCTCACACCTATAATCTCAGCACTCAAGAGGCTGAAGGCTGGAGGGTTGTTTCAAATTCAAAGCCAGCCTGGACCACACACTAAACATCAGAGATCTTGCTACACAGTCATGCATCTGACTCCACAGCGAAAAATAAACAAGTAAATAAATAAATGTATGTTTCAATAATTCTTTTCCAATATTTCAGTTTCAATTATCTGTTTTCAAGACAGAGTTTCTCTGTGCAGTGCTAGACATCACAATCTTAATTTCTTTATGCTGTAAATATCAATTGATAAGACCCACAAAAACAACACCTTTTATGCCAAGTAATGGTGGTCTTTGCGTGTGTTACCATCACTTGGGAGAGGGAGCAGGAGGACCAGTACCTCAAAGTCTTCCTTGGCTACATGGTGAGTTCCAAGCCAGCTTGGGCCGTAGACCTTGTCTCAAAAACAACCTCGCCATTGTCATTAGCAGTTTTTAATCTATCTGAATAATTTTTAGGCATGGGAAGGGGCTGCCTCAAAAGACAGCATACATGAAATGCAGTTACAATCACAGACATTGAGTCCCGTCCCGTGAAGGTAAGAGGCAAACAAGAATTCCACAGCATACATATTTCCAGACATCAGAAACGACAGTCCAAGCAGCAAAGAGCAAATCCAGGTTCAAGGAATAAATGGGCAGACCAATGGGAAGAATCTGAGTCTCCATGACAAGACAAAGAAATAAAAATCCGATGGCAGGTAGTTGGCCGGTCCTGGGTGGGTTCACCATTTGGGGAAGTCAGGAGTAATTGGTACTGACAGAATTACTACTGGAGAAGTCTGTGCTACACTGATTTCCAGGCACCATCTCAAGACGTTCTGTTCCTGAGCCCTCCGAACAAGCACCAAACAGTCTGAAGATGGACAACAGCTTACTGCTGTCAGCAGAAGGGGTCATCCTGTCTGATTAAGAGTGTCCTTTTCCAACCCACCTAATCATCTGTCTTTACCTCATTCACTCCAGGTCCCTGACCCTTAGGTAAACCCGTCAGGAATGTCCAAGCCCTGATTTCAAAACAGCTCTATAGTTCTAGCCTGTAAAAAAAGAGAAACTCTGTCTGGGGGAGGGGAGGTGACAAGAGAGAATGTGTGGTGGTTTGAATGAGAATACCCTACCCACCATAGGCTCATATATTTCCATATTTGCATGCTTAGTCCCAGGTTGATGAATTGATTGTGGAGGACTGGGAGGTGTGGCCTTGCTTGCGTAGGTGTGTCACTAAGGATGGGCTTTGAGGTTTCAAAAGCCCAAGGCAAGCCCAGTCTATCTCTGCCCGCCCCCTGCTACTGCTCCAGTGCCATGCCTGTCTGTTTCTCGCCATGATAATGGACTAACCCCCTAAAACTGTAAGCAAGCCCCCAATTAAAGCTTCCTTTTATGAGTTGCCTTGGTCATGGTGTCTCTTCACAGCAACAGAACAGAAACTAAGAAAAACTGAAAACAGCAGGATGTTGTGGCCTACTCCTGCATCACAGCACTGAGGAAACTGAGGCAGGTCTTCTGTGAGTTCAAGGTCAGCCTAGACACGTTTGGAGTTCCAGAGCAGCCTGAGCTGAGTAGCTCAATTGGTCAACTTGCCACACAGGTGTAGAGCTGAATTCAATCCCTGCAGACCAAACAGCTAGGGAGCCTAGTCTACTTGGTGAGTCCCAGGACAGTAAGAGACTGTTTTAAGAAAGATAAATGTGGGCAGTGTCTGAGACAGTGTACTCAAAGCTGTCTTCTGTGCATGGACAACCATAAACATGCACGCACAGAGAGAGAGAGAGAGAGAGAGAGAGAGAGAGAGAGAAATAAGTGGGGAAAAAATTAAAGGCCTTTAGCTAGGCACATGCCTATTAAATTCCAGCACTCAGGAGGTAGAGTCAAGAGGACCAGAAGTTCAGTCTCTGCTACACAGTGAGTTCAGGCCAGTCTGGGTGGCCTAAGACACTGTCCTACATGACAAAAACACCTTTAACCATGTAATGTCATCACGTTCACAACCCACGGCTTTGCTTATGACCGCATTCCCTAGCTTGGAGGCTGAGATCCAACCTTCACACCTACCTGCCCTTTCCTACCAGGCCATATATAGCGAATATTGCAATAAATTTATGGGGCCGTGATCTGCTACAGNNNTGGAATACCCAGATTAACATTCCTGTAGTTTCAGGAACTCATAATTCTGGGAAGGATATGATGAGGTATTATGGAAAAAGGTCACAAGTCATTCAGGCTGTACAAGAACATACAGCAAATAGCAAACCTTTAGAGGTACC
>LOEQ01003606.1:41462-52737 GCA_001685075.1 Bramus lutescens | reverse complement strand
TGGAACAGCTGGTACAAGAGCAACTAGATGCTCACCATATTGAAGAATCAACTAACCCTTGGAATTCTCCTGTGTTTGTTGTAAAAAAGAAATCTGGTAAATGGAGAATGGTGACAGATCTAAGACTGTCAACAAAGTAATTCAACCTATGGGCCCACTACAATCTGGAATTCCTTTGCCTTCTCTATTACCAAAAGAAAAAACCAAAAGAAAAAATAGATCATCCATCAACCTCTGTCAGGACAGGCTGGGTCTAACTTGGGAGGAGAAATCCCTGGGGATGTTCTGAGGCCAGGACACCAAGGTTTCCCCACTGTGATAGGAAGGAACCCATGGCTCTGGATGGGGTGGGGGTGAAGGTGTTGGCTCTGTCTACATTCTTCATGGGATCTCACTCTGGCAGCTTTACCAAGCCTGCTTCTACACAGTGAACCTGGAAAAAATGCTTTCAAAGGCCAACTCCAGTGCAGTGAGCAAAGTATGATGACCAGAAGGACATGCCAGGTCTAGTAGCCATGTCACAGGACTGGCAAATAGCTCCCCTTCCAAAGCAACAGAGATTTAGGTAGGGAGATGGCCAGGTTGGCAAACTTCTCACCACGCAAGCACAAGGTCCTAAGTTGGAGCCCCTAGAGCCCATGTAAAAAAAAATCCAGGTATGGTAGTGTCTTTGTAATATCAGTGCTGGAGAGACAAAGATAGGCATAAACCTGGGGATCACTGGCCAGCCAGCCCCACCTACTTGGTGAATTCTAGGCCAGTGATGACACCCTGTCACAAAAGACAAAGTGGACAGTACCTGAGGAACAACACTTGAGTTTGTCCATGGCCTTTACTCACATATGCATATACATGTGCACTGCCCCAAACATACAAGCACACACACACACACACACACACACACACGAGGGAGAGTCAATGCAGAGAGAGAGATACTACAGAGCCGGTTCCGATGAAGGAAGCAGAGGCCCAGACAAGCCACTCAACATCAGAACACAAGACGGGCTGTTCTCCCCCAGTGCTCAGACAGGGCAAGGCCCTATCCACCCTTGCCTTCACCCTGGGACCCCCACACTGCACTTCTACCCTACAGAGCAGTGAGATGAAACTGATGTGACTTAAACCACTTAGCCTGTGTTGATGTGATAGAGTCTGGGTAAGGAAGAGGTTCACAAGACCCCCAAGAAGTCATAAAAAGTGCCAGGACCCACTAGAAGCATTCATTATTGTCATCTGGTCTGTGTTGTGCCACTCAGCAGCTGGGGACACAGATGGCAACTACTGGGCTGTGTAAGGAAGCCTGGCTTTAGCAGTGCTTGTCCAGAGCCTTAAGCTGTCTGCCATACATAGATATTTCCTTCAGGGCTTTTGGCCTCACGGTTCACCTAACATGCTCACGGTGCTTACCTTGTATCTGGCGCTGTTCTAGGCGCTGTAGGAAGATAAACTCACAGGTTTTGTGATCACCGTGAAGTCATACTACCACAGACACAGGCTAAGTAACTCATTTAAGGCCACACAGCCTAGTCAGGGGGCCTGACCGAGATCTAAAGCCAGGCTATCTGCTTCTTGGCACTCTGCCTGGAATGTTCTTGCCTCGAATGCCCGCTTGCTCTCGTTGTTTGGGCTTCTCCCTAAGAATCACTTCTTCAGTGAAGCCTCTTCTGGCCTGGCCTCTGCCCTGGCCAACCTTGTTGTCTATGCAACCTCAGGTGTCGCCATTGTGTTACTATGATTGTGGAGTGCTTCTGTCTGCCGCTGACCCCAGAATGCCAGCTCAAAGTGGAGAAAGCAACACGCATGTTTTGGTGATGCTGTGTCTTGAGGACGGGCCATATCTGTGAGAGACACACTCAACAATCAATGGACTCGATCCCCTGACTGAAGGATTCTATGCTAGAACTGTCTTAAAAGGAAAAATCTGCCTATTGGAAGATGTCCCTTCTGGGGGTTTCATAATAGCAACAGATGGGAGACAAGCTGGTGTCATGGTATTTGTGCCCTGAACTATTTCTCAGCTGTGAAAATGAGGCTTGTGGGGAGTTTCTAATGATGCGAGGGAGGTACTTGTGATATAAATGTGAATGAAAAGATCAGGATAAAAATCAGATTTGAGGGGGTCAGTGAGAAGGCTCAGTGGGTAAAGCCACTGTTGCCGAGCCTTCCCATCTGAGTTCTGCCCCAGGGGAACTAAATGGTATAAGGAGGCAGCTGATTCCCACAGCTGCTCTCTGACCTCCACATGAGTGCTATGAGACACACCACAACACACACACACACACACACACATGCGCGCACAAAATTAAAATGTAATAACTTCAAAAAATCCTATTTGAGCCTAATGTGATTTATCTTGTTACAAATGTGGATGTGCACATGTGGGAGCCAATGTATCAGGATATCCCCAGAGAAAGGCTTGCCTGACTAGTGAGTGCCCACACCAGGCCTCTCTCTGATGCCGCTACAGAACTTGCTAGTAGCCTAGTTGCAGACAGCAGAGGCTGGTTTGTGATCTCCTTACCCAATGACTCGAGGAGACACTCCTTAGCCTTGCTTATCTCCTCTCTTATCTCATCCCTAAAATGGGTCTGAAGCAGTCCACCCATCAGGCTAGCCTATAGCTCAGACATGATGTTGGTTTTTGAAGTGTCTGTCTAAGTGCTTGGCACGGAGCACAATCCTCAAGCCACAGTTGATTCAGGACTTCTCAGAACCACGTTGCACCGAAGTCCCCATGGGACTGGCAGACAAATCCCACTCCCCAAATCTTTGGTCCTGGGAACACCCTACGATGCTGACATGGGAGCAGCCAGAACACAAAGCCTGAAGGAGATCTTGGCAGCTTCCATGGTGAAGAGTCATTTGAGAGACTTGGGACCTTTTCCCATTGGACTCCAGAGGGACAAGTTCTGCCAATGGTGTCCCATGCATTATTCCATAGAGTGTCCATAGGCTGGGGAGGCAGGTTGTCTCTACTCAGAGACAATGTGAAGAGCACCAGAAGGAAGTCTGGGTGCTGCTCAGATTGGTGCAAGTCAACGCTGTGTCCCTGTGGTTGTGGCTTTGGGCTAATTTTCCCCACCCTGAAGTTGTAAAATAAACCTGGATTGTCTAAGAGGAGAATGGGGGTTAGTTAGCAGCATGATCTCACTGCTCTTGGATTTCTCTCTGGGGTGTGATAGAACCAACTGCCCCAAGTTCCCATCCCCTTGGCTTCCCACCCAGGACGAACTGCACCTTTGAACTATGAACCAGAAGAAGCCCTTTCTCCCTTAAGTGGCTTTTGTCAGAGTATTTAAGCATAGAAATGGGGTGGGGAGTTAAATCACTTGACTACTTCCTGGCCCAAGCTCTGGGAACTTCCTCATTCATTGGTATTGGTGAGGTAGAATTTTAATTTTCCAAGCTAAAACTTGGAAACTCCAAGATTAGACAGGTATCCCCAAAAAGGGATGGGTGAGGGGTCTGTGCTCTTTGGAGGTGACCTCCTGGTGGCCCATTAGCTAACTCATGGGACATACCCGCTGTTTCCTTTCTCCTTAATGCTCACCACATAGGATGACAGGATGAAGGAAGGTGAAGAGAACAGGTGTCCTGGCTGGCCCTATTTGGGTCAGCAGCTCTGGCCAGAGGGAGAGAAGTCCACGTACCAATATTTGCTCCCAGGGTGTGGGCAACAAGCCGCAGAATGGAGGGCAGGATCATGGCCCTGGCTGGGCTGTGTGCTAGAGGTTAGGAGGCTGAGTCCACAGTGCCAGCTGGCTGCTCAGATTCCTTAAGCTACTAGGCTATTGATGTCACAATGGCTGTGTTGAGACCTCACACAGACTCCTCTTAAGTCATTGTCTTTCTGTGATGCCTCACCCAGGACTTCATTCTTGAAGACTTTCCCCTTGGAACATCCCCTACAGCTGGCCTGATTCCCATCCTTACCACCCAGCCCTCTTCAGATGCTTGGTGTTTGGCCCTGTTGTAACTGTTTCTTCTTAAGGTTCATGAACTTCTCTTTCTGGGGAGCCTACCACATTGGGGTATACCTGTAAAAGTCAGGTGAGGCTTGCAAACTGGCCGCTAGGCTGAGCACTAAATGAGCCTTGCTGAGACAGACATTCTTGTTAACTAAATAGCTACCAGATTCTCAGCCTCTTTGGCATGCTGATAGCCATTGCTGGATTACACAGCACACACTGTGTCAATCTAAGAAGTCCCAGTTTTGATACACATGTATTCATTTTTGATACAAATGTATTTATTTTTGATACACATGTATTCTATTGGTTATGTTCCTCTGAGAAACCCTGATACACCTACCACCCATGTCCCCAACATATGAAACATATCAGCTCTCCATGTCCCAGGGAGCTGAGAGCCATGGGACCCAGTCACACAGATGGTACCTGCACAGTCCCATAGAGTACAGTCTCAATAAACCATAGCTTCTTAACCTGAGGGTCATGACCCCAGGTGGGGGGGTCACATGACTGAATGTAGGAGCTGTGAAAACTTGAGCAACAGTGAATAAAAATAAAAGGACTAGTGATCTGAAGTCTTTCTGGCAGAGCTTGCCTATGTGGCCCTGTGGGAGGTGGCCATGTCTGTGGTTTTCAACACATGACATGTATGCTTTGTATTGTGTGTGCCATGGTTCACAGCATTAACTTCAAGGCTACTGCATGTCATGGACTGCGTGTACTTATAGCACCTACAGTTTTCTGCTCTTACAGAAACATTTTCATGATGGGGAACTGAGAACTTTGATATTTCCCTGCCATTGCTCCTCTGAATATCAGTACTGAATTAGGATATCTTTGTATTGTATTGGGCTAGAGTATTTGACTTTTAAAAAAATGCTGTTCAAGTTAATGAGTTTGAAGGATCGTTCAGTGAATTTTGGCTTGTGGTTAAGGCAGAGTTATCGGTGGTTTTCTGAAAAGACCCGTCCTGCCATTTATACTACACGTTTACATGAAGTTGCATTCTCAGCACTGAAGATTATACAATAAAAATGTTTATCAACCTTGGAAAACATTGAAGATAGTTTGTCAAATGTTCCGTCATGTTTTTTTTTTTGAGGCAGAGTCTTGCTATACAACCCTGGCTACCTTGAAACTCTTTATGTAGACCAGAGTTTATGTAGCCTTGAGTTCACAGATGTTCATCTGCCTCTGCCTCCTGAGAAATGGGATTAAAAATGGGTACCACCACACCTGGCAAGTTTTAATTCTTTATACAAAACTAACCAAGTTCACCCACCTCTCTAGTATACAAAGTTGCTTTAATCTTTAGTAAATGATAAAATCATGTGTATCACAGAGTCATTTTTAAATATATTATTTGTATTAATAAAGATTTGATTTTTTGATTTTTATATGTTTTATATGCTTTGGTGAAAAGATATCACAGATAAAAATGCTTACAAAGTGTGGCAGTTTGATGAGCATGGCCCCTGTAGGCTCATATAGTTCAACGTTTGGTTCCCAATTGATGGAACTGTTTGAGAAGGATTAGGAGGGAGGGCCTTGTCGCAGTAGGTGTGGTCTTGATGGAAGAGATGTTTCCCTGAGGGTGGACATTGAGGTTTCTAAAGATGCCCATGCCAGCGGCCCAGTCTCCCTCTCTCTGCCTGCTACCTTAGAATCAGGATGCAAGTTTTCAGCTACTGCTCTAGTGTCATTCCTGCCTGCCTGCTGCCACAATCCCTGCCATAATGGTCATGGACTTGTCCTCTGAAACTGTAACAAGTCCCCAGTTAAATGCTTTCTTTTATAAGTTGCCTTAGTCATGGTGTCTTTTCATGGCAATAGAATAACAACTAAGGCAAGCAGCCTGCTGTAATCTGTAGTGTACACCTTCCTCCTCCTCCCTAGAACTGGGTGAGCATTGGGCTCAAAGTAGAGGAAGCAACCTTAGGGCCTGAAAGAACCTGCAGAAACTCAAAAGAAGGTACAGGATAAGCCACATCACTTAGGGACCATTGTCAGGCTGATGCTCCAGAGGCAACTAGATTGACATCCTCCTGGCGGTGTCACCAAAGTCCTAGCCAGTGATCTTCTGACCTTTGAAGAGCAGCTTGGAGCATCGAGAAGGATGTGGAGAGGGTAAAAATTAGTGATGTCTTTTTCTTTTGCTTGTTTTTTTTTGATGCAGAGTTTTCCTTTGTAGCCTAGATTTTCTTGAACTCACTAAGTAGCCCAGCCCACCTTGAACTCCCAGCAATCCTGCCTCAGCCTCCTGAGTGCTGGGATTATAGGTGTGAACCACAATTTAAAATGAGGTGGTTTTTTGTTGTTGTTGTTGTTGTTGTTGTTTTGCTTTGGTTTGTTTTTTGTACATTTAAGTGTATCCCATGCGCTGGTTGGGACATTCAAATGGGAACAAAAAAGTTACTACTGACATTCACATTTAACTAATGCTCCATGTTTTCTTTGGGAAACATGTTCCTTGTGTGCGAACTTCCAGGCTTAGCCTGCAGATTTTGACCCAGTGGATTTAGAGGAGTAGAGCAGGGCAAGGCTCAGGGCCAAACATTTCCTGAAGCTCTTTCTACATGTCTATAGTACCATCCCAGGCCTAGATGCTGGCTTATTCTTGAGAAATCCAGAGTGTGGCTGGCTGAGTTGAAAGGGTTGCAGCTGGGTAGAGTCTTCTCTTAACCTCTGGTTTGTTTGGGGACCCAGCCGGTGCTGGTAGGGGAGAGACACTTGCGATAGTCCTAGGATGGATCCAGGGAACATGCAGGGAGTCTTTAGAAGGAGAACACAGGGGATTCACAATAGACACCTGGAGCCTGAGAGGAGAATGGGACCTTGGCACCATGATAGCTTCTCCTTGGCCTGCCTGGAACAGTGAGGATCTCACGCACATGCCCACCTGCAAGAATTAGCCATAAGTGGTCTTCAGACCAAGAAAATATGGGTCTACTGTGTAGGCTAGCTCACTGGTCAGCATTCTTCCACAGCTTTGGCCCTTGGAGAAGAGGGAGCAGAGCCAATGCTGAAAAGGAGTTGGGCCTTGAAACTTTGTCTGAGGAGGGAGCTGAACATTTACCCAGTCAGAATAAAAGTCCTGACTGTGACCAGGGAAAACTGAAGCTGGGTTTGGGTACAATGCCTGTTCAACCTTTGCATGAGACTGGTGGAGAAGCCATGAGACACCTCAAACATTCGTCAGAGCACAGCAAGTCATTCCCCTGTATGGTGCATAAACAGAGCAGGAAGCTCAGAACTGTGGTTGATCATGGTCCTATGCTGCTCTGTGCAAACACTGCACTCCTTTTACCCTCCCTTTGCTGGTGCCTTTGGAGCAAGGTTGGGATTTCTTATATAGCACTGTGGGAAATGTGAGCCGAACAAGTGACCTGATGTAGGGAGGTAGACGCCAAGTAGGAGTGACATGTTCCATTCATGCCCAAGCTCTTATGACTTGTGGCCAGCTGCTCATTACTGCTTCCAATGGAGCTAGAAATTGGCCCCAAATCTCCTTCAATGGTGCAGTGTAGGCAGCCATTACCATGATAACTTAATAAAACCCAATGTCACAGCTGGAGCATCATGTTACATGGCCTCCACACCAGCACCCAGCAGAGGCTGTGAAACTCACCTGGGGACACTTTGTTTCTGGAGGTGTCCCACTGTTCACAGTGCCCACGACTAATGGACAGGTTACCAAACCAATTCTGCTGTCAGCTGTACAAGCCACCCACTTTCAAAGGCAGCTTCTACCATGCCCATAATGGACCTGGGGGTACTTCATCTCTGAGGTATTTTCCAGTAACAGCCCTCTCAGCTGGTGAGAGGGTGGCTGTGGTCACAGTAACCACATTTGCTGTGACAATGACAAGGAAGATCTGTGACCCAGGTCAAAAGTTAACCACAACGTATGCATTTAAATCAGGGAAGGATCATAATCTCTGACTTGGCCTAGGCATGAACTTGGAGGTCACCTTGCTGTCCCCTCTTAGATTTAAAGAGAGGCACACCTCAGGCGTGGAGCACTGATTTCCCCTCGTGACTCCTCCAGGCAATGAAGTCATTTGCTATCATCTTCAGTGTGCAGAAACATTCCACAAACTATGTTGATCTATACCATCCTTTGTTTTGTGGGAAAGAAAAGAGACTCAGGCACATTTTGAGGACCCTGCTCTTTCATGGGTGCTTTTAAATAATCTCTAATTCCCCCATAGTTTTAATAAATGTTCTTGGACACTCATGAGGGGAAAAGACACTTATAGACTTTAAATAACTTGCTCAATACAGGCCTTGGAGGGTGTGTCCAGGACGGAACAACCTCCCCCTGCCCTGAGGAGGAGGCAAGACTTCTCAGGCCCTCATTTATTCAGTCTGATGTGGGAGTAAGGGTTTTCTTGGTGTGGAAGCAATAAAAATGAGGTCAAGCCACATATTTTGGATAAAAACACTTCCCTGAGGTTAGGGATGAGAGAAGGGAGGCTTGAGGATGTCCATCAGACTGTGCCACACAACAGAGCGTGCAACAGGCTTTTATTTGACTTTATGAGGGCAGGGGAGTTTGGTTAAGAAGAAAAAAAGACACCTTTACATTCTGCCAAGGAAACTCGGTAACTATTATTCTAACCCACAGCAAAGCTAGTGGAAAGTTAATATAATGCTTAGTTGTGAGCTAGGCAAAGGGGTGCTAGCTCTGTGGGATGGATCCTAGGGTCATCTCAAGTATCTCTCACTTAGTAGCCCAGTGGGTGCTTGTCTCAACAATCTGAGGGTTCAGGGAAGACCCTAACCCATCAACAGCCATCCTCCTTGTGGGGTCTCATCTGATGTTTTGCTACAAAGCCGAGAGAGGTCAGTATTGAGGGTGAAGGAAAGGAAATAGTTAAAGGCCCAGTTTGTCTTTGGCCCCCTTGTGGTGGTCCCCACTCACTTCGATTCCAACTACTTACTAAGCACCTGAGAAGTAACAGACGGCATGCTAAGATCAGAGGATGTAAGAGCAAAGAAAAAGGAAAGACCCTTGTCCTCACTAGAGTTATAATCTAACAGCGGAACAAAGTGATAATACTGAGGATGTGTACTGTGTTGATATCCATTGGAGATAAGACAGGGCAGGCAAAGGACAGAGAGAGAGAGAGAGAGAGAGAGAGAGAGAGAGGCTTGGGCAAGGGCAGTGTGATAGCTAATGCTGTCTTAATGACAGGATCTGAAATCACCTAGGAGACAGCCTCCAAGTATTATCTAATCTAGATTCTGTTAACTGAGGTATGAAAAGCCACATCAGCTATGGGCAGCACCATCCCTTCGGCTGAGATCCTAGACAGAATACAAAGGAGAAAGCAAGCTTCAATCAGTGTCCATCTCTCTCTGCTTCCCAAACACAGAGGCCATGTGGCCTGCTACCCCACATTCCTACCACTATGGTTTCCTCCTCATGATGGACTGTACCCTCCAACTGTGAGCCAAAAGAAACACGTTTTCTTTACGTTGCAGTTAGTAGGGGCATCTCTTCATAGCAAGAGAGTAATTATCCAGGCAGGACACTTTGACCAAGCGACTGGAACCTCGAGGAAGTTGAGAGGCTTCTAGAAGACTTAGGAACCTTGTACATGCCACTGTTTCTGAAGCAGGAACTTCATTCCTGCAGTCAGTGAGTCAGTGTGCACTCCTTCCCTGAGAGACAGGACTGTTGATGGAGAGCAGATATGGCAGCCTCTTCCAGTAAGCTGAAGGTGCATCCTGGAGCTGCTTATTCTGTCAGCTTCAAGTTAGGGATAACTAGCATCTTAAAATGCTGCTGCTGATGAGGAGGATGTGGAGAAGGTAATGATGGATGATGGACAGGTGGCAGGAGTCGGGGGAGAGATTCAGAACTCACAGAATGCTATTCCCAGACATTCCTCTCTCCCAGCCTCTCACCCAGTACCACCTCTGACTCTTCTCTGCTCCTTCGCAATCTCCAGGTTCCTTTCTGACTCTGCCTCCTGCTGGTCACATCCAGGTAAACAGACCATTGCAGCTCAGTCCTCCCTTGTCTCTGCGGGCTTCCCCAGACATCGTTTTCATCCTAGGACCTCACAGATGGACCCTTTCCCGGGTTATCTATTCCCTGAACTTCCCATCTGCACTGTGTCCAGACTGTGCATGCTGTGGAGCCAATGGCCATGGCACTTCAGTTGCTATTCTGTGTATCAGCAGTCAGGCCACCAGCATCAGGTCACCAAGACCTCTCACCCGGATGACTTCCTATGTGATAGTCTCTGTTCTGGTTTTACCTGCCCTCAAATAACATCCATGTTTCCATGGTGTATTTAGAGGAGAGAGAGAGAGAGAGAGAGAGAGAGAGAGAGACTCCGTGTGTGAGTGTGTGTGAGGTACATGTGCAGGTGCATATGGAGACTAGTGCATAAACTTGGCAAACTGGGGTGTTATTTCTTAGGCTTTATTCATCGTTTTAAAGTATGTATTTGTTTTCATTTTATGTATATTGAGTGTTCTGTCTGCATGCACGAATGTGTACCATGTGATGGATGCATGGTGTTCCTGGAGGTCAGAAGAAGATGTCAGATACCCTGAAACTTTACAGATGTTGTGAACCAACATGTACATACTGGGATTTGAACCCATGTCCCCTATAAGAGCACCAAGTGCTCTTAATTGATGAGTCACTTGTTCCAGGACCCACGCCTGACCATGCATATCAACTCCAGCTGTCCTGGGAGTTGCCAGATAGGCTAGGCTGACTACCCAGTAAGCCTTGAGGATCTGCCTATCTCAGCCTCTCTAGTGCTGAAATTACAAGCGTGTACCGCAATGCCCCCACCCTGCAATAAAATACAGCTTCTAGAGATTGAACTCAAGCCCTTGCACTTGCAAGGCAAGCAAGCCCTTTACTAACTGAACTATCTCTGCAGCCCGCTCCAGAGTGATCTTTTAATGTAAGTAACATTTTAATGTAGCACCGACACCCACTTTAGTTCTTCTCCAGCCCATGATAGGGTTAAAATTTCCTGTAGAGGCACATGGAAACTTTGAGAGCCAATTTCAGAGAATATAAAATCTCACCCAGAGACCCAAAGCTCATTATTACCGAAGGTGGCGGAAGAATAAATGGCTCTTCCAAGTGCTCAGAGTCAAGGGCAGGGCCAGAACACACGGGCAGTTAGATGACTGTCAGCAAGAAGCACCCAAAGGGACCGATAACCAGAAAGGACTGGGAGAGGGACGTGGCTCAATCAGCTTGCTCCTCCTCTCTAATCTCCACATTTACTGTGATGTCACCAGGCCAGCCTCTGCCATGCATTTGTGAT
>LOEQ01003606.1:6849-22830 GCA_001685075.1 Bramus lutescens | reverse complement strand
GATATAATGGGCCAGGCAGTGCTTAAATTAATAAAATTTGTGTGTTGTTATTTCGGGGTATAAGCTAGCCATGCGGGAGCCAGGTGAGACAAAATGCAGGCCTGCGCTCGCCTCCTCACTACAGAACCCCCTTTCACTACAGTCCCAGATGCTGATGACCCTGGAACTTCATTCAACCAGCCATGTGACACCATGATGCTACAATGGCCTGGGTGGTTGAGTATCCCACCTGACCAGTTCTCCTCCCGAGATTCTATACATCTTGTTGTGTGTCCCAGGCTTTGCATCTTGCTAACTGCCTGTGGAAATGATCCAACCTAATAAACACCTTTCTAAGCTGGTGATGGCAGTAGCTGTCTCTCTCTCACTGAGCACTCTGAGGATGAGCCTGGAGGATGGCTTGTTGGGGCCAGCCTAGGCTATATAAGGAAGACCTCGTCTTAAATACAAGCAAACAGAAACCATAAATAGACACAAAAAAGGGTGTATCACTATTTGCTCTTGTGGGAGACACAGTGGAGGTGAATAACCACAGAATAGGAGGGGCATCAAAGACATTGGTATGTGAGGGTGGAGCTTAAGCCCCTGAGCACACATCACCTGGTCCTTGAGTCTCACAACTCTTCCCAGACTCCCGCTCTATAATCCATCCAGCCCTTCCTGGGCACCAAGAATGATGCGTTGGTGTCCTCCAGCTTCCTAGATGATGCTTTCACAAGAAAGGCCATCAGGCTAGGTGCTGGAAGTCCAGCTGCCTCCTGCTGCTCAGATTCCTTTAGCCCCTCACTGCTTAGGACATGGCCTCTGATGGCAGAATGACCTTTCCCTCAGGGATCCCTCCTTTCCTCTTCTGTCATTTACCTTTCCTCTCCTCTTATTTTAAACGAGCTCTAACCTGGAGATCATGCACGAGTTAGATGATTTCAACAACACGGAGGACTTGAAGTATAAAAAAGTGGACAAGTTAACCGTGCACCCGAGGTTTGATAGTTGGCTGCTGGACAATGACATAGCTTTGCTCTTGCTCGAATCCCCATTAAACCTGAGCATCAACACTGTGCCCGTCTGTGTTTCAGAAGTCTCCAACATACTGGCATGGGATAACTGCTGGGTGACAGGATGGAGCATTACCAATACCAGTGAGTAACTCCGGATTGGGTATGACAGGGTGGCATGTGCCTGGTGTTCAGGAGGGTTAGAAAATTCTAGGAACTCTGCTGGCCCTGACATTTTGCCTGGTGGACCCGGTGGCATCAGTTCTCACTGAAGGCCCATGATGGACCTTCCCCTCAGTCCCTCAAGCTGCCAGGCTTCGTGAGACTTCTGGGAGCCTAGAGCAAATTGTGTGCTTATGCTATAGAACATGAACCCTGGGCAGCACCTCAGGGGAAACCCAGACAGAAGTTTGTCAAGCCCAAAAGTTCACTCAGTCGAATTCTGAGGGACCATGAAGGGTACTAGTGTCAGCTGACTCTGCTCGAGATGATGGTGTCAGTATTGCTCTTCTAAGGCCAAGGTCTTTAACTATTTAAAAGCCACAGATCCATGCTAAGGAAAAAATCCAGAGTATAAAATGTCCTTTGTAGATGCAATCTGCAGCCCACCCTAGACTCCTTCCCAGTCATGCTTGCAAACTGACCCCCTTTGTCCATTTTTCTTGGCAAACATGTCTTGTCCCATAATCAATCAGCAGGGAACACTTTGCAATCCATGCTGTTCCTCCATGTAAGCAAGCCCTCACGTGGCTGAACCTTGTTCTGGTGCTGAGTTCCAATCTGTGTGGGAGTCGGTCTTTTCTGTATTTTTCTGAGCTTAAAAGAAACAACACCAAAGTTCTTAACACCAAAGTCCTCAAGTATCATGCAACACATATGCCTTGACTTTTTCTCTATTCCAGATACCGCAGTACCTAAAGAGGAAAAAAGCATCCATACCCTGGGAAGTGAGAGCTTCTCCCTGGTGAATGGCTCAGGGGATAGAATGATACAAGCCCACACATCTACTTAGGTTCTGTTGGTCATCATGGTTTCAAACAAAACACATTTCCAGGACTGCATCTCGGGTTTGTGCCTACTGTAGGGTTGAAAGGTGTTAGACTCAGGCTGAGATTAAGCAAGGACCTCGTCCTGGGGAACTATGGGTGCTTGAGAGATCTCAACAGTCTTCTGGCCATCTCTTCCTCTCCCACATTCACACCAAACTTTGTTTCTGGGTGAACAGAAGTTCTCGTGTCATTGGGGGTGATGTGGGAGGGAGCTGGCACTCAACTTAGAGGGACCATTTTGGCTGAGGCTCTCTCTCCCCCTGCTTCTCCTCTGGGTCAAGTTTAGTAAACATCCAACCCTCAAAGCTGCATAAAATCAATGTGGAGTTGTTCAGATGGGACCGGTGCGGCCATATTATGCCTCTAGTAACCAAGAATGTAATGTGTGCTGGGGCTCAAGATGCTGGGAAGGATGCCTGCCAGGTAATGGGTTGGGATTTGCCTGGGGAGGGTGGCTGGCTTCTCTATCCAGTGGATGAGATGCCACATCTGTTTCCTGGGACCACTGTAACAAATAACCACAATCTGGGTGGCTTTAATCAACATAGTAATCTTAAATCAATATGTGGCAAAAACCTGTTCCCTCCCCAGCTCTAGAAGGGGAACCATAGCCACCTCTCTAGCTCCTGGTGTGGCTTTGCTCTAACCTCTGCCTCAGTCAGGAAGGGCTCTTCTCCATTATGGGTGTGTCTTCGAATTTATTTATTTATTCCTTAAGTCATTTACAATGTGGTGCTTTAAGTATTACATTTTATCATTTTTAACAGAGCACTGCACTTCTTGCATTTGCCACATATCTCTCTATGTACCCAGTAGACCCAACCAATGGCTTTTTATGAGGCATGATGGGTTCTTGCTTATTCTCCACTTTTTGCAATTGTGAGCAAAACAAAAAGCTGGGCTGGCAGAAAATGCATTCATGGGGAAGGCATAAGGTTTTGATACAGATCCATCAAAACAAATGACACGTCACTGAATGATGACATAGGTGGTGGTGGAAATCAGTCTTTTACCAAGCGCCACTCATCCAATAGCTTTTGACTAAATTGTTTGTTACCTATGCAACAGTCACAGCCGTGTGGCCAGAGGACTGAATAAAAACCAGACAGTTGCCATCTCTGGGACTCTTCAGTATCTTTTGTCAAGAAGATCACACTTCAGCAGGCCATGGGAGCAGCTTCCTATTGCCCTTCCACTCCCCAATAACTTTCCTCTCCTAGGGTGACAGTGGAGGACCTCTGGTTTGCAACAAAAAGAGAAACAGAACCACTTGGTACCAGTTGGGAATTGTCAGCTGGGGTGTGGACTGTGGCAGGAAGGATGCACCCGGAGTATACACCAAGGTGTCGTACTACCTGAAGTGGATTAGAAAGAAGACAGCGGAGGCAGGGAAGCCTTATGTGTATGTGGAAGACTCTGCATGCCCTTTGCAAATTTCTTGCTGGACTATTGTATTCCTGTATTTCATGATGCTCTAACCTGGTGATTAAACGTGGCACGGTCCCCAAGTCAAGTGTCCTTTTCAGTGTATGAAATAAGGAGCATGGTGGACTCAAACTTTGAGGAATGATTCTCAGGACATTTGTTTCACCAGAACTCACTGTACAGATATAGGAGGATGCCAGATAAGCCTGGGGACCACTGCAGAGTTTCAAATGGGACTGAAAAGCAGGAGAAGTCCTCTCCAAGGATTGAGAGTTTCTTCTAAAGGAGGTGATATTGGGGCTAGTCAGGAAGTGAGTAAATATTGGCCCAACAACCCTGAGGAAAGCCAGTGCCACTCACCCCAGGCAGTGTGACTATCTTGCATGGACCACACAGACCAGAAACTGCCAACCTCCCACATAGGAAGAATCTACAATACATGGATTGAGTTTTAGAAGTCCACATAATTACAGAGAAATGTCAAACCATCCCACAAACCCAAAGATGTTTACCTGGTTAAAACCTGACCCTTGGGGCAGTTGCTTGTTCTTGAGCCTGCACTCATGTGTCAAGAAAGCACTTTCACTATGTTCATCTTCAGTTTCTTCCTCGGATAAGATCAGGAATCCCTGAGATTTGCCTTCCATCTCATAGAAAGAGGAGCAATCCAGGGACCCTTGAGGGGGGAGTCCATTCGCTCCTCTCATCCACATGCTCCCTTATGTCTTTCCCTTGCTGTAAGACTAACCCGCCCCCTGCGGCAAGCTACTATCTAGCTGTCCTATGAGCCAGACTGCAGAAGAAGCAGTGCCTTCTCCTTGGTGGACAGCACTCACCCAAGCTATCAGGATCCCTGAAGAGAACAAGGATAGCATACACATACATGCTGAACTTCCCTAGAGTCTGCTGGGTCTGTGCCTCACGCTTTAAGCCAACCTCTGACTCTTTAAGACCAGGAGGGGCCTTGAACCGGGTGTAATAGAAAGTCTGTAAACTCAGAAGTGTATAGAAGAGGAGCTTTGTAGGAGAGTGTGTGCTTGTGTGTGTTGGAGGGAAATACATCTAGCTGTCCATGGTCATCCTCTGTTCCTTAAGTCACCTCTGATAAATTCATCTCATCTGTCAAAATGAACTGGAGCAAGTCATTCTTTGGGTCGTGGCTGTCCTTCACAAATTAGAGACAGACACTGAGTATTACATCTCTCTGGAAAAAGCCACCCAGCAGGTACCTCATGAAATAAACACCTTTAGCTCCCTTTTCTTTGTATTTGTAGCTTCAGCCAACCTGATTTCTAGAAAGTTCCCTAGAATGTCCTTCCCCTCCTGTGATGGCTATTCTTGGTTGTCAACTTGACTACATCTGGCATTAACTAAAGCCCAAGTGGCAGGACACAGCTCTGAGAGATTTTTCTTGAATGGATTATCTGAGGTGGAAAGACTCACCCTAAACACAAACCTTCTGAAGTAGGAAGATACATTCTAAATCTGGACCACGCCTTCTGGTGGCAGGCCTCTATAAAGGACATGGAAGAAGGAAGTTTCTGCTCTTTGCTTGTTTGCCCTTACTCTTGATGGAAAATTCATTCCTTCACTGGTATGAGATTCCTTGGGATTCTGGTGTGTACTGAAGACCAGTTGAGATACCCAGCCCATGGACCAAGTGCCTATTCAGATTCTTGGACTTTCCATTGGGAGGAAGCCATTGTTGGGATAGTCAGACCATAGCTTGTAATAAATACACTCTAACAAATCACACCACACACACACACACACACACACACACACACACACACTATCAGTTCTGTTTCTCTAGAGAGCTCTAACACATCACCTTTGTTTTCCACAGCTGCCATCTGGTAAAGGTGCCTTGGCTTCTGGTGATAATGATTAGCGTGCTAAGAGTCAGGACTAGGAAATGACTGAGGTCTGATGTTTTGATTATATAGGAGTGTATCATTTTGTTTGGTTGGTTCATTTTTATTTTTAACATATATGGGTGCTTTACCTGCATGCATGCTTATATACCATGAGTTCATGAGCATGCCCATTTCTTCAGAGACAGAAGAGGGTGTTGAATGCCCTGGGACTGGAAAAACAGACAGCTGTGGGCTCATGTGAGTGCTGGGAATCAAACCCGGGTCCTCTGGAAAACAGCGCTCTACACTGCCGATTCTAGCTGGAACCACGGATCTGCTTCTCTAGCCCTCGTGCTAAGCTTTTAAAACTCCAACAAGAAAGGCAGATGCTCTGCTCACAAGTCCACTGCTCACCGGGACCTTTGCTTCAATACTCCCGAAGGAGCCTTTTGTACAATAACATTTCCCTCTCAAACACTAGACATAGTTGACCTTGTCTGTTCTCTTGGACATCTTGAGGAAAAGAAAAGGCTTGCACTTAAATTATCAACAGCATGTAAGGACACAGGGGGATTGTGGGCATCACAAGCTTTACCTGGGACAGAAAAGGCAACCCCCAGCAGCGGAGCAGTCTGACCCTGAAATCCACCGTATACCCACTTCCACACTGAACAATCTGCTGACTTTCCTTCATGTCTTTCCTTGGAACAAGGTTTGTTTAACCTGAAAACTTGTCCTCTGTACAGCACAGCTCGGCTGTCTCAGTTGCCCTAGGAGCCTTGATCTGGATTTTGTCTGGTTTAAATTTGTTGTTTAGCATTTTTATTTATTTTTTAAAGATGGTTTCATGCTGTGGTGCAACTTTCCTGGAACCTGCTATGTAGCCCAGACTAGCCTCAAGCTTGTGGAAATCCTCCTGCTTCGGGCTCTGGGGTGCTGGAATGACAGGCATGGACCATCATTTCAGGTCTGTATTTGGCTCTGGAGATTGAGTCTCAGACTTCATGCATGGTAGGGCAAACAGTCTATTGCTGAGCTGTGTCCCAAGACCTGAGCCTTAGGGGGGCTTAACCTTAGCTTAAAGGTTTGAAATAGGCCCTTTGTGTGATGAGCATCCTAGAAAACCAGTGTGTCTTTCTGGCTGCTGTTCCGATACTGTTTTGCTAGTGCTCTAGTGTGATGACAATGAGAAGGGACTGAGACTGTGAGAGGCAAAGGGCTGAGGACAGTCAAGGACTTCTTGTCTCCTTCCAGCTAGGGATCTGAGAATCTTGTTCTAGAGAGGTGAACCCAGGGGCTGAGCAGGTGACTCAATGAGCCCATTGGTTCTGGGGAGCAGGGATCACCCTCATATGCCACAGAAAGTCTGCTAGGCCTGAAGGCAGGCAGAGCCAGGGTCTGTGTCTCCCCACCACACTCTCTCTGACCTACTTCAGGACCTCCAGTCTGTTGGCATCTGCCACAAGAGGGAGAAAGGTAACACACGAACAGGAGCCGGGGGAGGAGAGCGGAGCTATTTGGGCCAGGAGACAGATGAAGAAGTAGAAAGCGCTCCCTGTGGATCTCAGCCCATTTCTTTTTCCTCTGCTGAGTTTGAGCTGTGCCCTAATTCTTTCTTGTTACAAGTCTGCTAGAGTATTTGAGCACGAGATGACAGAGACTCAATTCCAATGTCATTAATTTCATCTGGGACAGAGGGCTAAAGGCAGGTCCTGGGTGTGCACCTTCAAACAGGCGTGAGGGCACACTCGCTGACTGTTTAAAAAGAATAGCAAATTGGAGCCTTCCAAGAAGCGTACAGCTCCTTCCCACACCAGCCTGTTCCTACAGCACATGTTTAAAGCATTCACATGAAACTGTGAATCTCTACCCACCCTCTGGGTTGGGGCAAAAGAGGCTGAAGCCCAAATGCCTCATAACAGACCAAGTGTGGTAGGTGACCTAACCAAGGCCCAGAGAGGCCAGGCCAGATTAACCAGTTAGCTATTGAGGCAAGAGATGGGATGGGGGCGTGCGTTAGACTTGTGAAAATTGTTCTACTAACCAGAAGGTTTTGAGGACTTGTGTCCTAGTTTGCTTTCCGTCGCTGCAAAGCATTGTGACCAAAAACAACATGAGGAGGAAAGGGTTTATTTCAGCTTATGGCTGAAGGGAAGTCAGGGAAGGAATCTGGAGGCAGGAGCTGATGGAGAAATCTTGCTTACCTGCTTGCTCCTAATGGCTCACTCAGCCTGCTTTTCTTCTGCAGCCCAGGACCACCTTGCCCAGGGGCACACTTGTCACTGTGGGCTGTGCCCTCCCAATCAATAATCAATAAAAAATATGTCCTACAGACTCGCCTATAGGCCAATTTGATGGAGACATTTTTTTCAATTGAGGTTCCCTCTTCCCAGCATGAGTCAAGTTAAAAGAAGGAGTCAACAGAGAGAAACTACAAATGCATTTTCTGCAACAGCCTGGTTTTTAAATAATGCATTAACTTGTAGCAGCACAGTTTTCCCCAATCTGATCAAATTACTTGACTGAGAAAATCATAAAAGCAACAGATGGGTGAGAAAATTATGCACATCACATACAGAGGAGCAGAGAAAGGACGGCAGCAGATTTCCCTGGAAGCCGTGCACAGCAGAGGAGAGGAAAAGACGGTGGAAGACACCTACTGATTACTGACCAAAAAAGAATTTATATCAGGCAAAAATATATTTGATAAAGTGAAGTGAGGACTTCCCCAGTTGTACAAAAGCAGAGCAAATGTCTCAGTGTATTTCAGGAAGGACCAAAAAGGGCAAGCAGAGGGATATAAGCAGAAAGAAGGACCAACTAAAGAATAGAGAGCAGGAGAAGTGTTATATATAGGGAAATGTAATTCACCTAACCATGAAAATTCCTTACAGGTGCTTGGGAGCTTGCTTCTTGGTGGTCTCTACATCAGGTCAACCTGATAACCAAGAGCAACCACCACACCTGTGAACCCTCCTGAAGCAGGGTGACCTTGCGCCAAAGAGGACTTCTAAAAACTAATGGGTATTTGCTAGGATGAATGAATGAAGAGCATCAAGAAGCATCATTGCATCAAGAAGCTGCGAGAACCTTAACTGTTTCTGTACCTAGGGACAGAATCTTCAAATGCACAAGGCAAACTCAGGGAAACTGTATGAAGAAACAAACATGCCCACTGTGAAAGCTGGGGGTTTCCACATCCCTGTGAGCTGATGAAGCAGGCAGGTGGATCGCTGGTAAGGAGCCAGAAGGCTTGGACCACGCCATCCACTGACTCCGCTGTCATCTGTAGACTATTCCACCAGCAACCACGAAATATGCACCACTCTTCTGGTGACCATGAGACACCACAGCAGATGATATGCGGGTCCACCAAAGAAGTCTTGGTACATTCAAATACCCTCAAGATCTGCGTGTGGTGCGCTTACACACATGCAAGCAATCACACACATAAAATCAATATAAAATCTTAACAAAATAAAAACGGCAACTTCTCAGTTGGGTGTGGTGGTGTGTGCCTTTAATCCCGTCCGAGGTAGGCCAATGTCTCTGAATTTTGCGGTCAGCCTAGTCGACATAGTGAGTTCTAGGCCAGCCAGGGCTACCTAGTGAGATCCTGTTCTGAAAATTGGGTTAAAAAGATAATTCGCTGCGTGTAGGTTCTAGATTAGGCATGAGAACCTGCCTAGAGAAGCCCTGGGGCCATCCTGAGGCAGAGGAGGCTTTACTGCAGGATCTATGGGAAGAGATGAACCCATCAGCACAAGCAGACTGCACAGCTGTGAGAAGAGTTAGAATAATTGCTGCAGGTCCTGTGGTATCGGGGCATCTAGAAAGTGGCTAAGAATGTTAGAATCTAGTAAAAGGAGGTGACTGGGCATGTGAACTCTATGTTTGTTTATGTATGGACAATCATACTATCAGGGGAAAGTCAAGAGGAGTGAGCCTGAGTTGGGCCAGTGGGTTTTCTAGAACAAGACATGCCAATATATGTACATAAGATAGATGTTGTACTGTAGTGCATACAGAACTAAAGACTTGGTGGATGCTTGGGTGTCTCCTGGGAGTGGGGAAGTACCTTGGATATGAGAGTCAGACACCCCAGGTCCCACGAGACTGACTTGAATAAAGACCTCACTTATCTTTGTGATTCTATCTGGTGGCCCTCCTGGGACTCATGTTCTCTATCGGTGATTTGCAACTCTAAGGGTGCCTGGATCAGCCCACAGCGGGGTCACCTTGGTAAAAACCCAGTTCCTTCTGTGGAAGGCTTAGGGCAAGGTTCAAAGAGTGCTCCCTTGGAATGCTTTGAGGACTTTGGGCCTTCTTCCTGGGGGACATCATTCCTTCACAGCCAGTCTCAAGTGTCACTTTCAAGGTCTTCCGCTACTGCTTTGACTGGACATCTCCGGGCAACGTTAGAGGCTCCCACTCCCCAGTCTCCCCCACCTTCACTCTCTCCCACGTGATCTCAGTGGCTCCACGGCATCTGTCTGCAGCACATTCCCAAGCTTACCATACTCAGATTTCTTCCAAGCCAAAGTTCTGCCCCTAACCTGCCTTTACTCCACATCTCCACAGTGAGGCTAGGAGCATGCACCCACCCACAGCCCAGTTTGTGCCCTCATGGGCCAATAACTCCCACTCGCTGGGCCAAGTTAAAAGCCAGAGGGCAGTCAGAACTGCCTAGTGCTCCAATCAGCAAAGGCCCATTCTCGAGTTTCTCAGTGAACCCCCTGAGCCAGCCCATCTAGCACAACTCCTTCCACAAACTCAAGTCCCGCTGGCCTTTCGGTCTCTCCAACCCTGCCCTGAGCACTTGTACTTCTGGTCCTTCTTCTTAGCAACCTTTCCATCAGCTGAAGCACACAGGATGGAGGACCTGACAGCTGTCGGTTGCTGCATTTGACCTTGAAACCTGCTCGCGTGTGTGCGTGCGTGTGTGTGCACGTGCGTGTGTGTTCCCGGCAGACTGCTGCATGTGATAGGCTATTCCACTTTAAGCTTGCCACCTTATGGGGGCTTGCGATGACTGCACCTAGCTGGGATGACCCTGCACACAGCTCCACAACTCTCACAGTCAGTATCGCTCTATCCTGCATCAAGACCTGAGGTTAACTTTTACCCACTCATTTGTTTACATGGCTAAGGATTCTTGTCTTGAAGAGAACATTCTTCTCTTCAAGAGCAAAGACTGTCCTTGACATAAAATGTGGCAGGCACCTTGAAAATGACTATGTGTTACTAAAGAGGGTCATAGGGGTACACGCTTGTCAAAAAATGTAATATTATTTCCCATTTAGGGGATAATAATCAGGAGGGTTTGTTGTTGTTTTTGTTTTTCTTTTCTTCCTGAGCTCTTAACGTGGCTTTCCAATATTTCAAATATCCTTCCTGAACCAGAAAAGACATACACACAGCAGGCAGTTGCTATTACCAAAGTGTAGATTTTTATTAGAACAAGCTTTTCCATAGCTGTAAGCACAATGTTAGATTTCATTAAGATCACTCATGTTTTTTCTCTACCAGAAGAGGAGGGAGGAGAGAAAGCAATCCCTTACACACATCTAGGGTCAGCTGAGCAAAGCATTATAGCAAATGATTCATGGAGCCTGCAGAATTAATGAGTTAGGCACCTGAGCGCAGGGGAGTGGGTGAGGTACATCAGCATAGACCAAGGAGTCCCAGTACTCCGCGCCCTCCCAACCATCTCCCTGCTCAGAACCTGTAGCATCCCTTCGAGCCCAAGCAGGTGGACATGAGGCATTCATTACCTCCATTTAGATCTCAAATGAGCCACCAAAATATCATGCTCTACCCCCACCCGGGCTGATCAGAAGACGAATTACAATCTGTCAGCTTGTCATAGCCCTTCCTGTAAATCAAACCCAGTAACAACCAGATTCCCGCAAATGTCTGTGTGGTGTGCGCTCTTTAGAAATGAACTGACTTGAATCGCAGCAGTATCATTCCATCCAGCAGCCATAGTTTTGCTGGAGCCTCCAGGGCCAACTTCGGGGAGAGAAATTATTTTTTAATGCCCATTGGGCAGGACACCCCAGTACCCCCAAGGCCACAGTAGCCATCCGGGTTCTTGCTCAGGTATTGCTGGTGGTAGTCTTCAGCATAGTAGAACTCCTGTCCTTCTCGGATGTCGGTGGTGATGGAGCCAAAGCCGTGCTTTGAAAGAACCTGTGGAGAGAGAGGGAGAGACTTCAGGACCTAATGCTGAGCACAGGACTCCTGAGAATGAGGGGGTCTGGCCGGCAAGGGTCACCTGACTTAGGTCATGTGCTGGTCCTACCCTTTCCTGGTAGATAATTCTACATGGGTACTTACCAACCTGCCTTGGTGGACTGGAACTTGAAATTGAGTGTGAATTAGAGTTTAAGATATTTTCTCTTTATTATATGTGTGTGCATGTATGCGTGCACCATAGCACGTGTGGAGGCCAGAGCACAACTTGTGAGCATTAGTGTTCTCTTCCTACCATGGGCACTCTGATGATTGAACGTAGGCTGTCAGGCATGGCAGTGAGTGTCCTGACCTGCTTTAGAGCCTGCAAGTCAAATTTTTTGTTTGTGTGACTTATGTTCTGCCCACTATCCCATAACTGACAGGAGTCCTACTTTTGGAAGGCAGCTCCAAACCTCCCCCAGGATAGCAGCAGAACCCTGAGGCTCCTGATTTTCCAGGAGAAAAGAGGACCAGAGAGACAGGCAAGTCTGGGGCTATGTCCCCAGCTCAGGGATAGGCATCACCCACTCCCACTTCACAAAGAGGGTTGTACTCTATGGTTCTGGGCTCTGAGCTCTCAGGCAGGAACCTGGAGATCCTAGTCAGAAGAGGACATGACCTGTGGGCCTGAGTCAACCCATCATAACCCTCTGTGACCCAGTTTAAGTCTTGGTGGCATCTGCTTCACCAGGCAGGAAACACATCAACACAAGCTGGGGGGGAGGAGAGTGGCGCTGCTATTTGGGGCAGGAGACGGATTAGGAAACAGACATTACTCCCCGCGGACTGCAGAGTGCCTTTTCCCTTTTGGATTTCAGCTGTGCTCCTATTCTCTCTTGTTGCCAGGTGCCCTGAAGTACTGGAGCATAAGGCATTAGAAACTTGCTCTCAGTGCTGAGACCAGAGCATCCAAGCCTGTGTGTTGGTGAGGGTGCTGGCTGGGTTACGGTTGGTCTGTCGGAGATGAACCCTCAAACCTGCCAGGCGGGGGATCCCACCTCTGTTCTCAGTGTCACCCACTGCTTCAGGCTTTCTCTGCTTAGTCCCCTTAACCAGGAGGAAGATTCAGCATGTGCAGGCCAAGCAGGCCTAGAGAGAGCGAGGACCAGGGTCTTTGTCAAGGTATGCAGCTGGACCACACAATGCAGAGGCAGCCAGGATTTTTGTTTTGTTTTGTTTTTGTAGGAGTTAAAAATGAGAACAAGGAACCATTCTAAACCAATTTTAGACTTTTTTTTTTTAAAAAAAACTAGCAATTATTGAGAGTTTGCTGTATGCTCGATGCTGGGCAAAGACTTCATGTGTTAATTTCTGCCTCACAGCAGCCACCAAAGGAAAGTCTTATTGTCATCAACCATATAAAAAGTGTGTAGGAGGGGCTGGAGAGATGGCTCAGAGGTTAAAGAGCACTGACTGCTCTTCCAGAGGTCCTGAGTTCAATTCCCAGAAACAACATGGTGGCTTGCAGCCATCTGTAATGAGAGCTGGTGCCCTCTTCTGGCCAGCAAGCATACAGACAGACAGAACACTGTGTACATAATAAATAAATCTTAAAAAAAAAAGTGTGTAGGAGATCACATGCCTCGATCCTGACATGCTTGGGTGGCCTTGGAACCACACTGCCCACGTTCTAGTGCCAGCACCCGCCCACTTTCTGTCCCACTCGTGGGAGAAACCAAAGTAGAATCTGGTGGCTGACACAAAGAATGGTGGAGATGTGCAAGGCATAGTCCTTCGGATGGGTACGGGCACCTGCAGAGAGCTAGCCTCTGACTCTGCCACAGGTCCTCCTGGCCACCTCGGAGGGACTTTTTGTTGAGGCTTCAAGGCAGTAAGTTTCTGGGGTTCGGGGATGACTCCAAATGCTAGAAACACGAGCTTTGCCAGGCCTCTGCTCTAACTGCCTTCAAACGAGTCCATGAACACCCAATTCCCTCTGTGAACGCCATCTCTGAGCTTCCTCGAGAGTTCTCTGGTCCATGCTAGAACCCCTGCTAGCTCATTCGCTGGTACCAGAGCCTCGGGAGTATGAACACTTGGGCCTGCAGCTGCTGGCATAGTGACTCTTGTCAGGGTGACCTCACTACAAGGAAGATGGGCCCATGTCCTGGGTGTGCAGTAATAACAGGCCATCAAACCATCACCAGCATCTGGATGCGCAGCTGGCTCTGGGACACAGGGTGGTGGTAAGGACGGAATATCGCAGTAAAGGGCAGCCCCGAGCCGTGAATACACTGTCGGCTCCACGTGGCAGAGAGCTTGCAGAAAGAAAAAGCCAAGTTCAGAGTTTGAATTCTTGGCCCAGGGCAAGCAAAGGGGATCAGATCTCTGTGATTATGACAGTTCTGCCTTCTGTGCCTGTGTCTACACACTTGAGTCAAAGGCCTGAGCAAGTGACATCCACACCTTCCTGGTATCCGCCCAGAAACACACACGCCTTTGCCCTCAGAAAGCTCTGTGATCTCACTGTGGAGGTGTCTGGCTCTGTGATCTCACTGTGGAGGTGTCTTAGAGAGTGTTTGCCCCTCCCCCTGAACCTCCCTGTCCATATGGGCTTCATGTTCTGGGAAGGGGACTCCTGTTTGGACCTCAGTTATACTGCCACGGTGTAATCGAGGGGTAGGGGGTAGGGGATTTTCTGCTCCCCTCCCCCTTCCCAGGTCACCCATGTGTCTGTTCTTTGCCTCCTTTGGGTGGGTCTGCTCTTGGGAAGATGAACAGGGCCTGGCTCCTCCTACTGCCCACCCATAGCCTCTCTTTCACAGATGATGGTCCTGGTATGAACGAATGGCCATCCCAAACTCGGAACCTTCCAGAAGGTTGGACTGTGAGGAGAGACCTCTCTGAAGCCTCCTGTTCTCATAGGCTACCCTTCCCACCTAGGGCATACCAGCTGGCAGTGCTGGAGAGAAAAAGGGGAAAAACATCCGGACCGGGGCTCAGGCAGTACCAGTTTCGGCCACAAGATGGCAGGAGCTTCACTCATAAAACCTCTTGGACGCAATAGGAAACTACCACGAGACAGACTGCCGGTCAGCTCCCTTTCCTGAACCCCACCCACCCCATGAGATTGGACCCTCCTTCAGGCACTGAAATGGGTCCTGGCGAAAGACTGACGAGGTTGGCTCAAACCTGCCAGGCATAAGGCTCCTGTGCTGGACAAACCCCTGTTCCTGACACTTAGGCAGCCTCAGCCTGGGTCACCAGGTGCAGCTCTTCCTTGGCCACTGGCCTCTGCCAGGACCAGTTCTCAGGAGGGTGCCATCTGGCTGGACCACTCCCTTCCCTCTCTTGTCTCACTGACTTTGATATAGTCTTAGCAGCTCAAGTGTCTCCCCTCCCCTCCCCTTCCGTTCCCTCCGTTTCTGGTGTTGTTTGTATGTATATGTATGTTGTAAGGGGGGGGGGAATCTAACTAAAAGCCCCAGTTGGAGTGACACCTGGCAGGAAGGCATGGGTGCTGCTTTTGCTACAAGCCCTCCCGCTCCCTTTTCTGCTGCGGCCCAGGGCGCCTCCCAGGCCTGCCTTCTCTAGTGCATCCCACTGGAAGAAGTTTTCCTGTCTGTCCAGTTGGCACTGTGCCAGACTCACTGCTCTCCTGAGGGCATGAAGAGACACAGGAAGTGTGTGGCCCTGCCGAAGAGTCTTCACCCTGGGAAAAAGCCAGCCCACCCCTCAGCCTCCTGAAGGATTTTCATTGACCCCCTCCACGTACTCCCCTCTTCTGTATCTGAAGAGATCCCTAGGCACAGGCGACCCCAGTTACCTCAGGCCCAGACAGATGGCCTCAGCCCCAGCTGTACCTGTGAGCACCACAGATGTAAGGAAGTGTCCAACAGAGGCACAGCGGGCCCATCTGACCTTCAAGGCCTGCCTTTAATAAAATTAACAAATAAGTATGCTCATTCTGCTTACTGCCGCCGTTCCAATAAACTCATCATTAGTCACTGGCATTCCCCAAGTGCCCAGGATACCTGGGGCACTGCATGGAAACCACCCGCTCCTCCATCCCCAGGAAAGCAGACCAGAGACCCCTCAGCTCAGGCCATGTGGAATAGCAGCAGGCCCAGCTAGAAATAAGCCCAGCCCCAGAGCCAGCTCCGACCTCGAATGTGCAGGCTCATCCAATCACTGACAAGCGTTTTCCAAACAGATGACCCTAATCCTCCTCACAGTCTGAGGCGCTTATGAGGAGAATCAGATGCACTGGCTCTGGGGAGACTCACCAGGAAAGGGAGAGAGGGTACCTGGGATTCAAACCTCCTCGCCCTTCTATTATTGAAGGCAGCATGAAGTTAGATCCAAACCCTGTCTCTGCTGACCAAAAGAATTTAGGCTTAAGTGTTAGATTTTTATGTCATTATTTGTAATATCTATCTATCTATCTATCTATCTATCTATCTATCTATCTATCTATCT
>LOEQ01003605.1:88648-101691 GCA_001685075.1 Bramus lutescens | reverse complement strand
TATCTATCTATCTATCTATCTATCTATCTATCTATCTATCTATCTAGTTAGCTAACTAGTAATCCAGAGAGATGACTCTGGTTAAAGACATTTGCCTCTGAACCTGAGTTTGAACTGCAGATCCCACATGGTAGATGGAGAGACCCAACTCTTACAAGTTGTCCTCTGACCTCCACATGTGTGCTGTGACATGCAGGAGCATGCATACCAGATAAATACACAACTATATGCCAGGTGATAAAAGAGATCATCTGCTAGATTTTTCTAGGAATTTAAAATGGTTCTACAAAGATAAGCACATCTGGAGCTGCTGGGGAGCTGCTTACTGCACACACATGATGTCCTGAGTTTGACACCCCAGCACTCACATAAAAAAGCTGGTCATGAGGGCCTCCAGTCTGCAACTGTAATATTGGAGGAAACAGAGACAGGCAGAGACAGAATCTCATTGGCTAGGCTGGAAAGCTGCGTCAATGAGCTCCTGGTTCAAAAACAAGACCCTGTCTCAAAAATCAAGGTAGAGTTTCAGATTCCAGGGTCTTCTCAGTCCCTAGAAGGCTCCTGTGTTACTGCGGGTGACTCCATACCCCAAGTGCATACAGCTGGCACTAAGTTGCCTCAGCAGATTAAAGGACAGTGCCGGAAGTTGGGAGGGGAAAGCAGTAACAATGTTTAAGAAGAGTTTGCAGGAAAGTGTGGGAGGTCAATTCGATCAAAACACATAATGTTGAGGCATTGAAATTCTCAAACAATCGATTTTTAAAAATAGAAACAAGAAAGTCGAGTGATCAAGGAAGATATCTGACATTGTCCTCTGACCTCTACATGCACTGGCACACTCAGGCACCCACATACACATATGCACATGTTTACATAAAGATGTATGCATCCCACATATATGGCACATGTATATAATAAGACCGGTCACTTGAAACAAAAAAGAAAAGGCAGGATGTGTTAGTTACCTTCCTACAGCTGTGATAAAACACGGTGCCCGAAAGCAACGATATTGAAAAGGAAGAGTTGTGCTGGCTTACAGGAAGTCCAGCAGTTGAGGGAGCAGTGCGGCTGTAGACAGCTGGACCAGAAAGCTGAGAGATCAAATCTTCAGCCACACAAATAGAGCAAAGAGAGCGAAGTGGAAGCACGGTGAGGCTATAAGCTCGCAAAGCCCACCCCAGTGATGTACTTCCTTAAGCAAGGCTCCACCTCCTAATGGCCTCATAACTCCTCAAATAGCCCCGCTAACTGGGGACTAAGTGTTCAGATACCTGAGCCTATGGGAGACATTCCTCATTCAAACCATCACAGCGAGAAACGGTGGGCTCGGGTCTTGACTAGGAATCTGGGCCCCCGCTTTGTTGTTCACTTACCGCGTGGCCTTGGAGAAGTCCCTTGGCCCCTCTGGAATTCACCAGGCAGTCAGGCCCTTTCCCAGAGCCCCAGCCTTTGATAGCCTAAGGTTTTAGGATGATTTGACTTAGATTATTTATTTTTCTTCACCCTTGTTTTGACTTCAAATGTCAGTCTTAATCAAAGCATGCCGTTTGCTGTGCTCTCTGGTAGGAAGTAACTGAACGAAGAAACGCAGATGCCTTCCCTTTGCCCCGGGGTTCAGAAACCTCCCTAGAACTTATAAGACCAAGACAAAAGCCGGGAAGGACGCAGGCTGATTTCTAACAGAGAAAGTCACTTTTTTGCCCATTTGCATAATTTATTTCTTAATGCTCTACCCTTGTCAAACTCTTTTCTACTTACAGACATTTACACAATGGATTATAACAGGATTATTTTATTGTGGGTCATTATCCATGGCTGAATCACCTTTTTAATGGGCTTAAGTGGCTTATTAGATTTTTCACCTAGGACTAGAGATAAGTCCTGACTTTGGGTCACTGTGTGAACAGCCATCTCTCTAGGTGTCCTGCTGAGGTGGCTGTGGAGCTCTGATCAAGTTGGATGGCTTCATGGCCTGTGTGGCCACACATCCAGATGATGGTACAGGATGGTGGTCTAGGCTGACAGCTATGGTCTCAATCGAATGTCATACTCTTTGAAAAGTTTACACAACACAGGATCATTTCCAACTTCCCTGAAGTAAAACGTAAGGCGAAGCCCCAATTTGGATGTGTCCAATCATGCAGATAAAATATCCCTACACTCATTTGCCTTGACAAACGACCGAGATGCTATGTGTGTTTACATTTGTGTGCTTTGAGCAAACCTCATGAATGTGAAGGGCAGAAGAAGATACAGAGATGGAGCAGTTCGTTGGTCATGCTAGTCTGCAAAGCAGTTTGTTATGGCCTAGGAGGTTGGCACTTACAAGCTCTGTCTTCACACAAACGAACATATGAGCAACAGTGAACACATAAGCCTGTGCTTTGACCTCCCCTCCTAAGCCCAGTGTGGTCAGGCATCACTAATGTAGGATGGCATCCTTTCCTGCTGAGATTGACAGCACACATCTCCAGGACTGTGAGAAGGACCTGAATGCCCTCTCTACCCAGTGGAGTCGACCAGTTTTTCTTTATGGAATACCACTCTCCTGGAGAAGTAGGGAGATCCTGTTGTTTCCAGCAAATGACGGATGGAGTAAGATCCACAAAGGTCAAGAACTAAGGTACCAAGCTATTAACTTGACTTTCATTATTTTCTTAGAGGTGGATCTGTATCTCTAAAGTAGAGTAATGATTGATAGGTATAAACCTATCTTTCTGGAAAAAGTGGATTAATATTAAACAAATCCATAAGGAGTTAATGAGAGGCAGCAAAAGTTGTCCCTCCTTCCTGTCATCCACCTCCAACCTGTGAAAGAGAAAGACTCTAAGAACTCAGGGGTGGAATTTGTGAAGGATGTCTTAGGAATGGAAACTTGGAGCATCATCCTGCTGCCTCCAAGACTCTGAAGCTACCCATGGTGATGGACTTGAACACAGGGTAACAGGGAACAGTGGTGTTTATATCTTTTGTAAGGTGGGGAAAAATGGGTTTTCCTACTACTTGAATAGGCCCAGAGGAGGACAGAAAGAACCTTCTAGAAGGCATCTGTCTGCTTCTTTTGTCTAAGAGTCACTTTGAATGATACGTGATTGGAGAAGTCTTCCCCAACCACCTAGGCTAATAGAATATCCCCTCCAACCACAAAACACCTCCTGTTGTATTTGCTTAGTAGCACACATACAGTGTGAACTTTGATTTCAGAGTTTAGTTTATTTGTTGACTTAAAATTGCCCAAGGATTTTTTGGGGGTAATTAGGAGTAGAGACTAAGAGTTTAAGGCATTTCAAATAGGCCACTCTTCACAGTGTAAAATAGTATGATTGGATGTAAGTTCCATAAGATTATGGACCTTGTTTATTTTATTAGATGTGATTTCCAGTGCCTGGAACATAGAAGGTGTTTGGTGAAACAATATGAGGAAGTAGGTCTCATCCAATCAGGTTCTCTAAAAGATGAGTAGAGGCTGGCTGGTTCTGACAACTGTGTTCTCTGGAGTCTATGGCCTATAAGCCAAAGCTGTGTTAGTTAGTAAGTGTGATGGGAGGAAAGGGTAGATAGAAACTATAAACTAGAACAAAACTATGTGCTCCCTGAGAAGGGACTCGGGCCAGCTCTAAACCTGGCGAGCAAGGCTCTCACAGGCCTTGTCCTTCTCCCCCATTCCTTCTGCCTTGTGGAAAAACCATTAGATTACATTCCTAAAGCTAGTCACCAAGGTCTATTGCCTTATTTGGCCACTTCCTCTTCCTGAGGTCGACTCCCAAGGTCCAACTATAAAGGTATTGAAGTCCAGCATTCAAAAGCTCCCTTTGAATGATTAAACTAAGATGCCCAATTAAAACTAAACTCTTCATCCTAACCCAGGATTTCCCCTTGTACCTTTATAAACTGCCATTTTCCTATGTGCTCTGTCTGTCCCCCTCTATCCAGAGACAGCCCTTTGTCCTTCCCTAGGACAAATATCCCCACTCCCTCTCCCTTGTTACCACCCCAGCCTCTCCCTCCCCCAGTCTCCTGTTTTTGTCTATTTTTCCCTGCCCTTTGCCCCTCTGGGGCAAATAAATCAGAGGACGACTTGCAGGAGTTGGCTCTCTCCTACCCTGCAGGTGCTGGGGATTGAAGTGAGTTTGTCGTGTTGGTGGCAAGGACCTCATCCCTCTGCACCATCTCACCAGCCCCGGTCTTTACTTTTTGATGGGCATTGTGAATCACTGAACGTTCAGAAATAGTCTGCATTGATTCCCTTGCTTATTTAGATGCAAAAGTCTTCTTAAAAATCAATTCTTTGGCATAGGCTCCTTTGGAAAGCGTTGAGCAATCTATCCCTCCTCTGCCTTAAGACTTCAATGCCCTCTGACTCATTCTTTTATTCAGCAGATGTTGATAATTCCTCTGCTGTACGTCAGCCACTCTTCAAGGGACAATTAGGAGGAAAGAAGTTTCTCCTCTCATGAAGCTTATGTCCTCGCACTTGATGTTACTTATGCAAAATATGTCTATCCTTAGAAAAACAACTGCTATATAGTCTTAACTCAAGGAAATGCACTTTCTTTGAATGAGAAAGTTCAAAGCAGAAAGTGGGATTGGGGAACGAGGAGAGGAGTGTTCTAGTTTGATCTGCTGCTGTTAGAAGTACCATGACTGAAGGTAACTTGTGGAGGAAAGGGTTTGTTTCATCCTACAGGTCACACATCATCACTGAGGGAAGCCAGAGCAGATGCTCAAGGAAGGAAGCTGGAGGTAGGAACTGGAGCAGAGACCATGAAAAATTTCTGGGACTGGCTTCTTCCCTCTGGTTTGCTCAGCAAGCTTTCTTACACAGCCCAAGGCTGCCTGCCTAGGTAGGCACTTCCCTCAGGGAGCTGGATCCTCCTGAACTGATCATCAACTAAGAAAATGCCTCCCAGACATGTCCGCAGTCTGACTGAGAAACTGCTATGCTTGAGATTCCTCAGATAACTTGGGCTGTGCCAAGTAGAGAGCTGATGTTAACTAAGAGGAATCTTGCAGACAAGTAGACAGACTTCTGTCTTTGTCTTTCTTTGGTTCACTCGCTAAACCATGGACACAGACCTGAAGAAGGAGGCAGGTATTGCATGGCATAGAGGGAGGGGGCACCATGTCACTTCTTCACACATGGACTTACTCAGTTGAGAAATTCTTACACAATGTCTCTCAACCTCTCCCTAGAGTCTGCCTTCTAGATGGACAGGAAGAAGATGTAGGTCCTTCTAACCCAGGTTGTCATGCATGCTGTGCTGGGCAGTAGATGGTGATGTTGGAGTTCCTCACGGAGGCACCTGCCCTAGGCAGAAGACAAAGTGTCTTGGTAGAAGCAGCATTTAGACTAAATTATTCAGACATTGTTAGGAGGGTGTAGAGGAGACTGAGTAGGGGGACATAAGGAGTGGGAAATACCACAGACCAAGACCGAAAAGAGGTCCTATTACAGAGTATAATGAGAAAGGAATGAGCATGGAAGCATATATTTATACACAGGGTTCTACAGCTGAAATAAAACTAAGGCCCATCAGAGGTTTCCCAGTGGAATGTTTTGAGGCCATGACCACCTCTACAGTTCTTAAGTCCCACCCTTTATGTTAGCTTCTCTCTCTCTCTCTCTCTCTCTCTCTCTCTCTCTCTGTCTGTCTCTCTCTCTCCCCTCTCTCTCATCTGAATTCTGAATTCTTACAAATTCAGGTATTCATTGCTTCTTTCAGATATAGTCATTGGTAATGTCTTCATGATAAATTATAGAACCCCAATTCAAGATGAATAGAGAAAATAGGGAATTAAATGTCTTACGTTATGAAAAGAAATCCAGAGAAAGTTTGATGTACAGACTCCAGATCCAGTATCTCTCATTTCCCATCCTACTAGCCTCTAGGAGTCTTTATTCTCAGAGAAAAGAAATGGTGGCAATATGGCTTCCGGCAACTTCAGGTTGATATTCTTCATGCCCAAGTCAAGTGAAAAGGAAAAAGAAAGCCTCTCTGAAGCTACTGAATAGGTCCCTGTCACCTCATCTTATGTCATGGCTTCACTACTGAAACAACAATAATTGGACAGGCTTGGGTCACATGACCTGATTCTGGAGCAGTAGGCGGAGACTGAGACATGTAACTTAGAATAATCTTTTCATTTCCTTCATGTATGTGTGTGTGTGTGTGTGCATGTGTGTGTGCACACACCTATGTTTGCATGTGCACACAGGTACACATATGTTCAAATCAACCATGTTTATTTTTGAAGCAGGGTCTCTCCCTAGCCTGGAGCTCACTAATTCACTTGGTCTGGCTGATCACGAGTCTTGGGGATCTATCAGCCAGTCTCTGCCTCTCAAGTGCTGGGATCACAAAGATGTACCACATGTTTGACTTCTTTTTCCACATGAGTTCTGGGGATTGAATCCAGGTCCATATGCTTCTGTGGCAAGCACGTTACCAAACAAACCATGCTCAAGCCCCTGAGAATTGCTTTCTAAAGAAATTGGGGTCTACTCGTGGAGGAATGGAGAGAAAGTGAAAAGAAAAAGACACGGAGAACAGGGCAGAGGAGTGGGGTGGGTAGAAAAGTGAGTGGTGTATGTTTTTTTGTTTTGTTTTTCAAGTACGAAAGGAAAAGTAAAAATATCAAAGAAGAAAAAAGGAAGAAAGGACAGAAATCTTGCATTTGCTTTACAGCAGCGGTTGTCAACCTTCCTAATGCTGTGACCCATTAGCACCTTTCCTCATGTGGTGGTGACCCCCAACCATAAAATTATTGTCATTGCTGCTTCGTAAGTGTAATTTTGCTACTGTCACAAATTGTAATGTAAATATCTGTGCTTTCTGATGGTCTTAGGCAATTCCAAAGGGGTCCCGACTCACAGATTGAGAACTGTTGCACTACAGAAATAAGAAGACTGAATTGGTTCCCTAGGGCACTTTTGGTTGTTGGAAGAAGCAGATGGAATATGTGGGGGATGGAGCGGATAAAGAGAAGAGCCATAAGCCCCACATTAATTAGATAGAGCCCCCTCCCCGAGGCTGGCTAGTCACCTGATCATTAAATTTCCGGGTAGGAGAAGAAGTTGGAGGTCATCAACCCAAAGTGATCATGGAAGGCTTGGACCACCATCAGCTATAGGCACAGAGCCAGCAATTGGGCTTCTGCTCCCTGTGGCAGGAGGGTCTTTTCTCTAGTAGTAAACCACAGTCTCTCATCATTAGCTTATTGGTTCTGCTACATCTGAACTCTTCGCAGCTGGAACTCTGCTGGCTGCATCTCCTCTTCATCCATAAAGAGAAAGTATAATTTCGATAAATTGTTGGACTATTGCCAAATCTGGCAATGGACATGGCCCAAATAATTTATTTTTCCAGACAAGATTTTGATTTGCTGCAAAGGCTGACCTCAAATTTGTGATCCTCCTGCCTCTGCCTCCCTCCTGAGTGTTGGGATTTATATATCTATCTGCACCTGCATATTTAGCCTGAACAGTGTTTTAAGTACAAGTGTGGATATCTCAGGGGACAGGCCTGGTCCATCATTTGTGTCTCTCAGAAGTCCTTGGTGCCTACTCTCTGGCCCTCTTTATGTTCATGTTGACTGTATGGTAGGAAGAGATTTAATTTTTCAATCTTGACCCAGTTCTTTTTTTCATGCATTAGTCAACCAGGCACTTGAGGATGTCCTTGTGATCAGCTCCTTCTAATGACAAGATTGGGAGGGGGGAAGAATTGGAACTTTTCCTTAGCCAGAGCATTCATTCTCTTTCAAAGCATCACCTCGAGGGAGCACATACTTCCCCAGTGAGACTGCTGTTCTTTGAAGGACTTTTAAACTCTTCCTGGAACTGTCCTCAGTGTTGGAAGCTCCTGTTTTTGAATATTCTCAAAGGTGGTAAATCTTCATTCTTCATGAGGGGTTCTGCTCTGGGAGTCCAGTGTGGATGACCAGGACAACCTGGGTACCTGCCTCTTCCTTTTCCTTTGCATCCAAAGCAAAGTGCAAGTGTGCTACTGTTAAATGAAGCCCTTGAGGATCTGTCAAAAAATTTTATTTATTCTTATGGCTTATATATTTTGAGTGGTGGGGAAGGGGTGTACATGAATGTTTGTGTGTGATTGTCTGGAGACCAGAGGCTGGCTTCTGGTGTCATCCTCAATCACTTAGCCACCTTACACTGAGAGAATCTCCCACTGAAGCCAGAGCTCACCCATTGCTACACGGAGTAGTTAGTGAGCCATTCCGAATCTTAGCCCTGGGGTTATATATCTATGAACAACCATGCCTGGCAATTTACATGACTGCTGGGGACCCAACTCAGGTCCTTGTGCCTTCGTGCTAAACATTTTACTGACCAAGCCATCTCCCCACTTGGCTCACACATTGGATATTCCGTAAATGTCTATGTGGTAAAGGTGGGATCCAGAGCTGCTGGTACTCCTGGGAGGTGGGGGGACCTTTAGGAGGTGAAGCCTAGTGTAGAGCCACAGTGTGGGAGAATATGCTTTTAAAGGGGTATTGGAAATCTAAAAGTGGTCTCCCCTCCCTCCCTCCCTCCCTCCCTCTCTCNTCTGTCTCTCCCTCCCTCCCCCTCTCTCTCCCTCTTTCTCTGTCTCCGTCTGTCTCTCTGACCTTCTACAGCTGTTACTTAGCAGCCTATGCATCACATTGCATGGCTCAGGCAGCAATCCTTTCCCCTTAGCCTCCCAAGTTCTGAACTACAGGTGATCCCATCAACTACCCTTTTCATTTGAAGGCATGGCACACAGTTTCACTGTGCATCTCCTGGCTGTCCTGGAATTTGCTAAGTAGCCCAGGCAAATTCCAAATTTTCTACGGCCCCTCCTTCTCAGTTTTCTGAATGTTGGGGTTGTAGGCAAGCACTACTAGATTATCTTTCTTTTTGCTTCCTGTTCGCCATGAGTTGAGCACCTTTGTTCATCACGCACTTCCCCCATGACGCTCTTCCGTATCGTGTAAAAGTACGGGTGCATGTGCCAACAGGCTGAAACTTGAGCTGAAATGGACCTTTCCTCCATAACGGTGCTTATCTCAGGTATTTCGCCACTGCAGAAGAAACCTGACAAGCATGTTTATTCTTTCTTATGTTCCTGAATCAATAATCGACATATTCACATGTTGGTGGCTGAAAGGCACAAAAATCATAATATGAGATTCTCCCTTCTATTCTTTGTCCCTCAGCCAATCAGTTTCTCTCTCAGCTTTTGCATGTGATTTTCTAGAGTCTGTACAGCTGCCCTCAGTGTCATGAGGCTCAGAGAGGCATCTAGAAATAACTCCAGCATTGCCTTCCTGATGGCCTAAGATCACTGTGTCTAAGTTCTCTGTCTACTACTGGTCTCATTGCTTTATCCTTGATTATTCTCTGTAATGGAGACCAGATCCTGACTCATTATTCTCTGTAATGGAGACCAAGGTGTGAGTCCTGGTTTCCTTATATATCCCATTACGAGCCATTACAGGGTATGGCTGGGGCAGATAATGTCAGCAACCCCACTCCCTCTCAGGTTGTGGAGATTAAGTGAGATGATTTGTGTAAATGTCCCTAGGAGGGTGTGATGGTTAATTTCATTTGTCAACTTGGCTTGGCCACATGCCCAGTCGTTGGGCTAAACATTCATCTAGATGTCACTGAGAAGGTATTTTGCAGATGTGACGAGCATTCAATCAGCTGAGTGGCCATGAGTAAAATGTGTTGCTCTTTGTAAGCAGAAGGGGCCTGATCTATGGTGAAGGCCTTAGAGCAAGCCCTAAGTATTCCTATCAGAGATTCGGTTCCCCAAAGAAATTCTGCTTTATGACTGGGATGTAGGAAGAGCCCTGTCTGTCTCCAGCCTGCTGGTCAGCCCTGTGGTCAGCCCAGTCAGTCTCCAAACAGCAACATCACCTCTCTCCTGCATTTTCAGCTCACTGCTTTGCCCTGCAGAGTTCAGACTTGCAAGTCCCCAGGATCATGTGAGCCAACTTCTCAAAATAAGTCTCTGTGTTTTTATATAAACTTGATTGATCTGCTTCTCTGGAGAACTCCCATAGATGCAGGGGAAGGAAATTGCATTCAAGAGGTGAAGAAATTTAAATAAACTTAGATTTTAACCCTGGTGCTTCCACTGACTGCTAAAGGTTCTGCCCCCACGCAAGACTTTCGACCCCTGAACTTCTGGGTCTTTGCCTGCCTGCTGCTTCTCCACTCTGTTGGGAGAGAGAGAGACACTGAAGATGATTGTTAAGTAACAGCAGCACACGCATGCTGCTACGATTTGACTCTGCCATCGGATGCATGTGCATCTTTAAAGCCACACTTTGGTGGCTCTAGTCTCTCTAGACAGGACCTCTTCCCTGAAACTGATCCATGGCTGTACCTGTCGAATGTGTCGTCAGGAGAGGAAGGCTGATCTTTTAGCAGATACTAGTCAAAGGGGTTGCAAGATTCCAGCCCAGGCCACAGAAGGTTCTGCACAGAAATGGGGAAGTAGAGGAAAGAGGGAAACAGGAGGGAGGAAGTGGTGGAGGTGGGCGCAGGCTAGTGGAGGATGATAAAAAAAAGTAAGGAACGAAAGATGTGGGAGGAGGTTCTTAAGGGTTCAGGTCTGATTTTCTAGGGAGTCAGGTCAGCTGGGCAGCTTGCAAGTTGATTGCTGCAGATTAGCTGGTACTTGAAGAGGGACTCGTCTGAGCACAGGGATCCAACCCTAAGGGTTCCTCTATTCCTCTCATCTCAGGTTAGAGCCAATCAAACTGAAGAGGGTCGTGGGAAGCACTGTGAAAGAACTCTCCTTTGCCATCATTGTGCGTCAGAACACTGCTCAGCCACGTTCTACTTATTTTTAACTGCCAGCAACTCAAGGGCTGGTGCTCAAGTCTGATGGAACATTCTGGAGTGCTTGAAGTGCCCTTGTGCTGCGGCCCACCCGGACTTGATGTTCTTTATTATATCATTCAGACCTTTCCCTGCATTATGGACTCAGACCGGAATGATCTGGTAATTGCTTACCTACAGCTGCCATCTCCATTAGAATGGGTGGTGAGAGCAGGGCTGTTGAGACAGTTTCAAGTAGCTCAGGCTGACCTTGAACTCTCTGTGTAACTGAGCAGGAGTTTGAATAGCACTGCTGATCTCCTGCCTTCACCTCTAAAGTGCTGAGATACGGGTGTGTGCACCCTGCACTTGGCTGAGACCTTATTTCTTCTGTGCCTGTGCTCTCAGTACCACCACAGAGGTACAGTCCCGAAACTTTTCATTAGGGAAGAAATGAAGAGTAACATTGCCAAGCAGTCCAGGTATTTCCCATCTATGAATGTGCTTGCATTCGTGTGTGTGCATATATGGGCATGCATGTGTGCGTGCATCTGCATGTGTGTGTGTGTGTGTGTGTATGCCCATGCCCATGGAGGTCAGAGGTAGATACCAGGTGTCTTCCTGGATTGTTCTTTACCTTTTTTTATTTACAGTTTTTAAAATTAATTTTACTTTTTCTTTGATAGTTTCACACACATAATGTATATTAATGCTCTCATCCCCACCCTCTCCTACCTCCTGACGGCCCCTTCCCACCCCGCAGTTCCTTGTAAATCACTTTCGGGCATTCATCTCTATTCCTTTTTGTTTGGGGACTCACTGCATTGGCCCAGCGAAATCTGTGTGATCGTGGGTATGGAGCCAAGTGGGCTCAGGGGTGGAAAGACAACTGAAGACAGTTGTCTGCCCTCTCCCAGAATCTATGAATCGCTGATGGCTCATCTCTAAGGATTGGGTCCCATGAGCCCCTTCCTTCTTCATGATCATTCTTAGGGTTCAGTCTTGAGTGAATCCAGTGCAGGTAACCGTAGTTATATGTTCTTGAGTGCAGCGGTTGTGATGGGTCTCACGGATGACATTTGATATCTCCCGACCTCCCAGCTCTTATATCTTCCCACCTGCTCCTCCGCAAGCTCCTCTGAGCTTAGAGAAGCTATCGTATTTAGTGGATAATTGTAATTCAAGTTGACATAATCTAGCATCATCTAGGAAAGGAGGTCAAGCAAGGAATTGTGTAGACTAGGTTCGTCAGTGGGCATGCCTGTGAGGATTTGTGTTGTTGTGGTTATGAGCCTACCCTTTAACGGCCGAGCCACCTCGATAGCCCAAGAAATTTTCTTGATTATACATTAGCTGATGTGAGAAGAGTGAATGTTGACGGCACCATTTCATGGGTCTGGGCCTTGGATTGTACGAGAGGGGAGAAAGTGAGCTAGCTCGCGTGCATGCATGAGCACTCCCAGCTCACAGCAGGAGTCGTAATGTGCTCAGTTCTTTCCTAGCTCTCTGGTTTCCACAGGCACTCCTGGCTAACCTAACGGAACTCAAGAGTTGAATCTGAGTTCTGTGAGAGAGGATAGGAGGTGTTTGTCTACCTGGGCCTGGAATATATCATTGTTTCTCTCAACTTCATCATACACTTGTAAATTTTCCTTTTTATCACATTTAATAAAATTCTATTGTGAATATGCACTACAGTTCCACTGCCCACCCATCATCAGTTGATTGACAGCTAGGCTGATTGCATTTCCTTGCCTGGTGGCTAGACCAGCATTGAACATGGGTACATAGATGCCATCGTGGACTGCGTCAAGAAGTGAGAGAGCTGGGTCAGGTGATCATTTTATTTCTAGTTTTCTTATTTTCGTGTTTCTTTTGAGTCTCTGTATTTCAAAGTGCTCTCATTTGCACTCCGTGAAGAGGAGCAGAACAGGTTCCTTTCCTCACATACGCATTTGCACGTGTTGCCATTCTTGGTTTTGATGACAACTGTTCAAATTAGGACGAGACAGAATCTTATTGTGTTTTAAATCTGTGTTTCCCTGATGGCTAAGGATGCTGAACACTTTCAAAGTGTTACCTAGGTTTTGTAATTTTTGAGAACTCTGCTTAGTTTCATAGCTCATTTATTCCTTCCTTCCTTCCTTCCTTCCTTCCTCCCTCCTCCCTCCCTTCCTTCCTTCTTTCCTTCCTCTTTCTTTCTTTCTTTCTTTCTTTCTTTCTTTCTTTCTTT
>LOEQ01003605.1:69790-88630 GCA_001685075.1 Bramus lutescens | reverse complement strand
TTCTTTCTTTCTTTCTTTCTTTCTTTCTTTCTTTCTCTCTGTCTCTCTCTCTTTGTCTCTCTCCTTCCTTCCTTTTAAAAAACTCTTATTCTTCTCTCCATTTTTATTTATTACATTGCTACTGCAGTTTTCCCTTCCTCCTCTTCTCCCAGTCCCTCCCCCAATCTTCCCTTTCCCCCAGATCAACTCCTCCTTGTTTTTTTTTCAAAGCAGGCCTCCCACGGATATTCACCAAACATGGCCTAACAACATACAGCAAAACTTGGCACAAACCCTCATATCAAGTGTAACCCATTTACTTTTTAAAATTCATTTTATGTACCAACCACAGTTCCTCCTCCCACCCACCCTTCTTCTTGCTCCCCGTCTCCCCGAATCTAACCCCCCGTCCACCCCTCTGATAGGATATAACCCATTTATTAACTGAATTGCTTGTTTTCTTATTTTGTTTTGGTTTTTAAGCCTTTTTCTATTTAATATTCTAGACACAAATTCCCTACCAGATGTAGAGCTAGCAAAGATTTTTCTCCCCTCTGGGATGCCTCTCCACTCAGTTGATGGCTTCTTTTGCAGTCTGGAAGACTTCTAGTTTCTGTAATCCTATCTGGTTTCTAGAAATCCCATTTATCAGCTGTTGGTCCTGTTTCATCTTGTCAAAGTCCTTCTATCTGTGCCCATATGTAAGTGTACTCCAACGTTTGCTCGTAGCATTTTCAGAGTCTTGAGTCTTTTGTTGAGATCTGTTATAGATCTGCAGTTGAGTTTTGTAGAAGGTGAGTGAAAAGGACTACTTCTATTTCTTTTGCATGCCAATATCCGGGTTTCACAGTACCGTTGTTGGAGATGTTCTCTCTTGAGCGTATATTTATGGCTTCTTTGTCAAACCCAGTAACCGAAGTTGTGTGGACTTGGATCTGAGTCCTCTTTTCTATCCCATTGAGCTATGTGTCTGTTTTTGTGGCAGCATTCTGCTGTTTTGATTACAGTGGCTATGTAGAACAACTTAAACCAGCTAGGGTGATACACCAGCAATATTGTTTTTGTCCAGGTTACTTTTGGCTAGTCTTCGTCTTTTATACTTTCATATAAAAATTTAAGATAGGATTTTGAGCATATCTGTGAGAAATGTCTGGCATTTTGATTGATATTTCCCCAAATCTGTAGACTGCTTTCCTCAGAGTGATCATTTTTACGATATTAAAATTCTTCCAATTCATGAACATTGGGGTCTTTTTATCTTCTAGTGCCTTCTTCAGTTTCTTTCCTTGATGTTTTAAAAAATTCTCAGTGTAGGTCTTTCATTTCCCTAGTTGGGTTTACTTCAAAGGAGTGTGTGTGTGTGTGTAAATGTGGTCAGCCCCTGGTGTCTTTTCTAGAATCAGTTTTATTGGTATTTATGGAGGGTTCTTATTTGAGTGTGTTAGTTTTGTGTGCTACCATTTTGCTGAAAATGTTCATCAACTCTAAGATTTTGTTGTTGTTGTTGCAGTCTTTAGGTTTCTTAAACACAGACTCTCATCATACACAAAAGGGATCCTCTGACTTCTTCTTTTCCTATTACCCCATTTTGCCCTTCTTTTCTTATTGCTCTAAGAGTTCAAGCACCATATTGAATAGGAGAGATTGGATACCTTTGCCTTATTCCTGATACTAGTGGGGACCTCCTGGAATTTTTTTTTCTGTTTTGCATGATGTTGGCTAAAGGACCATCATGTTTAGAGTTCATCACGTTGAAGTGTGCCCTCACCATCTGTAGTCCCTTCATGACTTTTTAATGAACAGAATATTGGATTTCATCAAAGGCTTCTGGGTTTATTGATGTGATCATATAATTTCTCTCTTGTAGTTCATTTATGTGATGAGTTACTTTAAAAAAACATATATATTGAACTATCCCTTCGTTGTTGTTCTCAGACCAAATGAATCATGATGAATGATTTTTAATGTGATTTTAAAATCCAGTTTGCAAATATTTTGTTAAGAAGTTTTGTATGCCTGTTCATCAAGGAAATCAGTTTGTAATTTGCTTCTCTGTGTGTCCTTATCTGATTTTAATACCAGGGTAATACTGGGGTCATTAAAGAAGTTTTGAAGCATTCCTTTCTTTTTAAGGTCTAGAATGCAGCAGTAAATCCATCTGGTCTTGGACTCTTTTTCTTTCAATCTCACCTCTGCATGTAGATCTGCTTATATAGGTCATCTTGTTTTAATTGTAAGCATCTAGAAATTCACATATTCTTTTAGATACTCCAATCTAATGGAATATATGTTTATAAGTTATACCTTTGTGATTTTCTGAACTTCATTAGCATCTGTTGTAATGTCTCATTTTCCATCTTTTATTTTGTTAATTTGGGTCTTTGCTCTTGTTCTTTTGGCTAATTTTTCTAAAAGGTTGTCATTTTTTTAATGTTCCAAAGAGCCAACTCTCCATTTCATTACATCTTTGTGTTATTTTTGCTTCTATTTCATTAATTTCTGCTCTAACCTTAATTATGTCCCCCTGTGTACTGCTTTTGAGTTTGATTTGTTCTTTTTTTCTGCCAAAGCCTTAAAATGTGTCACTAAATTATTTAGATCTCCCAAGTTTTTCCATGTAGGCATATGACGCCATACAAATTCTTCCTTTAATTTTGCTTATGTGTGTGTGTGTCCTATAGATTTTGATATGCTTTGTCCCTTAGGGAACATTCATTCAGGACTGGTGATTTCTGTGTGTGTGTATGTGTGTTTTCTTAGTTTATCATATTGCTTGTGTTTTTGTAATGGGACCAGGGCATCTGGTGTTGGCATGTTTGCTGTCTTATGATATGAGATTTTATTCTGCCCTGGAAGACCTGGATCGCAAGGCAAGGGCATGGGCAAGGAGACTTAGAGGAGCCTGGAGGAAATGTACTCAAAGCACAGAGGGCCTGGGATGGGTAGGTCTCTTACCGTGTCCAGGACCACATCTGAGATAAGTATGTTCTTAGTATGGTACAGCTGGGGTGTGTGGATCTGAAGGTGGAACAACCTTGAGGCATATGCCTGGTTTCCTCCTGGAGTTAGGTTTTGGGCTAGGGCCCAGGGCCAGGGCTGTAGCAACCATATGGAACAGTTGGGACATGCAAGTCCAGAGGCAGAGTGGGGCGGGGTCTGGGATGGAGCAGCTGCTTGGTTGTATGGGTCTATAAGCAGAGCTGGATGGAGTCTAGGGTCAGGGGGTGTCTTCTAATGGCTGTGGGGTTGAGGGGGAGAGGCAGAAATTGCTGGACTGCATCAATATGGAGGTGGGATGAGCCAGAGTCTAGGGTGGGGTCTTTCCTAGCTTACTTTTTAAACACAGGATCTGTTACTAAACTTGGAGTTTACTGACTCAGCTAGACTGACAGCTAAGCCAGTCCTAGGTGTCCTCCTATTTCTACATCTCGGTGTGTTGATTACAGGAACACAGAGCTGTGTATGGCTTTTTAGGTGGGTGAAATAGGAGACCTCATCCTTACACAACTAGTGTTTTATCCAACGAACCGTCTTCCCAGCCACCATCTACTCACAGTGATAACTCTGTGAAGGAGGTATGAACATATTTATCTTACTAATAAAAGAACCAAAGTTCAAAGAGGTTAACTAACCTAGCTGTGGTCATACAGTGGGAGCTGCATTGCTAACCCTACAGCATATGATTTTAATCAATTGAGGGAAGAAAAAAAGTGTGTTATCTCTGGTACCAGTACCAACACGGTGGCAGTTGCTTCCAGCTCTCATGTGAAAAAGAAAATTGAGGCAATATCTTTGACTTCAGTGGGAAGTAGTGCTGAAATCTATTACTTGTGCCTGCAAGGAGTACGTGGAGTATGTATGTGTATGTCTGTGTATGTGTGCGTGTGTGTATGTTCAGAAGCACATGTGTTATTTACTCTCTCTTTTTACACTGTATTCCAGGGGTTCTCCCTAAGTTTGTATAGTAGAAGCAAAGGTTAAAAAAGAAGAATATAGAGCAAGTAGGAGATTGAAATGCTGGCCTTCTCTTTTGACCTTGGACTTGACTTTGTCCTGCAGTGGGGACACATCTATCCACCCACAGGCATGTCTGGAGGGTAGCCTGCTGTCTGCAGGGAGACCTTGCTCTGCAAATTCTCAGCAGCTAAAAGTTGTACTATCATTTCTTCAGCTGGCTACATGGTGCTGGGGTGGGCTTTGGGTGACCCCCATTACTGTGGGCTTCCCACAGGCTCTCCAGTGAAAACAGGCATAAGAAGGAAGAGGAGGCAATGGTCAAACTGCTGGCCTGCATTTAGGGCTTGAGACCTGGTTACAGATAAGTCTTTGCATTTCATCTGTCACATGTAATCGCTGTGCACTTGTTCTGCCCAATACAGACTTGGGACCCTCCAGGAAGTAGTGCATTAGTCAACTGTGGGTCTTGCAGGGCTGGGGCCCTCATGCTGTGCCTCACTGGGCAATTTTGGATAAGTTATTGAACTTCTTGGATCCTTGTTTGCCTACTTACATTTTTATCTATCTTAGGGGTCTGGCATGAGAATTAAATGTGGCAGTTTTATAAGGAGACACTTTGGCTCTGGCACACAGCAGGAACTCAACACATGTTAGTTACTGGCTGTGAGAAATCAACAAGCACTCTGAGACACTAGGAAATTCCAGCAATGATTTGAATCGATCTAAGTTGCTTGAACAAGGTTGTTGTCAATTTTGGTGTTTTTCTTTTTTCTTTTCCTAGGTTCCTAGGTATCTTTTGTTTTTCCTGGGGTTTGTTTTAGTTTTTTTTTTCTTGTTGTGATTATTGATGCTTTTGGATGATTAGAGACAAGATCTTACTGTGCAGCCCAGCCTGGATTTTTCTCATGATCCTCAGAACCCTTCACTTCCAGAAAGCTGGGATTGCAGGTGTGAGCCATTCTTTTTCTAGCTGACATCTGGAAGTCATGAGTATTTATCACCAATGTCTCTAGAACTGGTATTTTCAGAAAAGAGAAGGGCAGAGCTGGGCAGAGCTGTTCAGCTCTGGGAAACAGTCTACAAGTCTCCCTGATGCTGGTCCCCTTCTCTCTCCAAGGAAGCAGGCAGAAACCCACCATCTCTTCCTGAGTGCAAAGATTGCCTTTTAAGGCTGTAAAACTCGGCATTGCTCTGCTTGCCCACAAGCAAACCCTACTGAGGGCAGGTCCCGATCTTCGTTAAGAAGCCACCAAAAAGTAAATGTGAAGCTTTACCTGGAGTCCTAGCAGATGGACGACCCTGTCTCAGTGCTTGGCCGCCAAGAAGACGTCTATATCACCACCCGACCCCACAAACTCTAGTGGATACCCAAACTCTAGTGGATACCAGGGAAGCAGGGGTGAAAAGGCTGTATGAGCTCGATGATGGAGAGGAAGTCACTGAGTGTAGCCTTCTGGAGCTTTCAGGATACAGCGTGGCTGGCACAACCATGACCACACAGCAGCTGCAGCCAAGTGCCCAAGAAGACCTGCAAAACCAAGCAATCAAAAGACGTGTGTGAATGGGTCGGGGGGGGTGTGGTTGATTGTTGAGAAAACGAGAACCAGCAACAGTGGGAGAGTGATAAGAGATAGCAATGGTCTGTCTGTCTGTCTCTCTCTCTGTGTAAAAATGGCCTCAACAGACTCTATATATGAAATTATCAAAAAACAAACAAAAAATAGAAGAGCTAGCAGTTTAGATCACAGCACTGCATGGTTTGGGCTACAGTTTATCAGGCCCCGGCTGTGTGCCAGGAGCTCAGTGTTTTGGCAGCCTTAGTCTATTCTGTATTGCTACAATGTAATACTCGAGGCCAGGTAATTCATAATAACAGAAATGGATTTGGCTCCAGGTTCTGGAGCCTGGGAAGCTCAAGGACAAGGTGCTGGCATCTGTTCCCTGTCTCTCAGGGGCTGACTTTATCATCTCATGGTGGAAGATGAGAAGGGGAGGAAGGGGGAGGAGAAGAGAAAGGATGAGAGAGAAATGATAAAATAACATGTGCAGCTGGGCAGTGGCACTCACCTTTAATCCCAGCACTCAAGAGGCAGAGGCCGGTGAATCTCTGAGTTTGAGGCCAGCCTGGTCGACAGAGGGAATTCCAGGACAGTTAGGGCTAACCAGAGAAATCCTGAACACACCAACCAATCAAACAAACAAAACCCAACATGCACAGCCTCAAACTACCATATAATCAGTGTTAATTGACTTATGTAGTTGGAGCCCCATGACCTAAACACCCCCCAATAGGCCCCACCTTCCAATACTGCTCTGTGGGGATTCACACTTTAGTCTGTACTCTTGGGGGACACATTCCACCCAACATGACTTTTCCCAGTGGGCAGATGATGAGATTGCAGCCACAGAACGTTTAACTCACTTGTTTAAAGCAGCCCACCCGGAACTGAGATTCCAATCTGGATGGATCATAGCTCAGCATCCTCATGCTACCCATGTTGACATTAAGTGAGAATTCTGGCTCAAGGGAGAAATCTGCTTGACAGAGAGGGGAAAGTGGCAGATAGTTAGAGAGGCCATGAGAGGCTGTAGGGGAGCACAGTTGTGTTTACCAAGCCCAACTGTCCAGTCCATCCTATAAGGCAATGGTTCTCAACCTTCGTAATGCTGGCAAACTTTTATACAGTTCCTCATGTTGTGGTGACCCCCGAACCATAACATTACTTTCATTGTTACTTCATAACTGTAATTTTGCTGCTGTTATGAACCATAATATAAATATCTATGTTTTTAGTGGTCTTAGGCAACCCCTGTGAAAGGGTTGTTTGACCCCCAAAGGGTTGAAGTTGAGAATCACAAGGGTAGATGAAATCCGGGAGAGAGTTAGCACACTTCTTGCTGTCTGCAACTCTCTGCTCTCTCCTTGGAAGAGGCTGATTCACATTCCAGGTGGCATTCTTCCTTATCTCTGTACCCCCACTTGTGGTGTGTGGGCAACGGAGCTTGACATCACTGCGGTGCTGGGTGGAGAAATAGCTCATAATGCGCCATTTAAATGGGAAGCATCAGGATGGAGTGTTCCTGGGGCTAGATCTGACCCCATTTCAGTGTCCATGTGCAGAAGCTCCGGGCCACATTCTAAGCCATTGGGAGTCATCAGGAACCACTGGGCAGCAAGAGGCTAGTCCCATGGGGATGAGGTGGCTGCTCACCCAGCTTGGGGTAACAGGGGAGTTCCAATTGCTTCATCCTTGGTTGCTGAACAGAATGAGCCAAGGTGTAATTAGAAGCCTTAAGTGGCTCTCAGTATGGTCAATGAGATTTGCAGCTCCTGTTCATGAAGGAAATATGAAACAGTAAACACACTTCCAGTTATAGATGGGACTAAACACACTGTTAAACCGAATGCTAATGGCTGCTGACTGCCTCCTGTGAGCATTTCACCATGGCAACCGGCAGGTGCCCTTTGCCTGCCTCCACTTTCATCTTCCCATAATTCTCTTCTGTGATGGCTTTTGGATGATAATGGGCCCATGCCTGAAATAGTAGTTACAAAGAGAATTAGAATTTTAAAAAGAGGGAAAAGGAAAAAGAAAATTATGTCGGAGCATTTTCTAGCTCCTCAGACTCTGCTTGTAGGATTTGGCGGTCTCAGGATTGGGAGGAGGCCGAGACTGACTGATACAAGCATCTTTCATATGCTATATATAAAAGGCATGGAACCTGACTTTTGAGGTCCAGTCACTAAGCTGTGGAAGCACCATCATTTGAGTATGAGTCTAGGAATTTGACATACTTCAATATAGCTTTTCTTCATTCCCCAAAGCCATGTAGCTTTGGATGAGGAATCTTTTGTTGGGTAGCAGTTTCCTGTGAGTTGACAAATCCCATTCTTTAGGGATGCTCATAAGACTCCAAAGGTAAACAACACACAAGTCTCAGGAAGACACTGAAACCTACTAGAAGCACAAGATTCCTCCTTCCCAAGGTGCTATAACTAGTAAGGACTACTGAGAAGAGAAGACTTGCATAGAGCTCCAGGGTTGTAGCTTTCATGAGTCATCATCCATGCTGGGGTAGGCTTCTCAATGATGCAACTGCCTTTACATTTCTCATGCTCCTGTAAATGAACCCTCACTCACACTTCTGTAAGTAACACCACTAAACTCCTTATTCTGACAAGCTGCACTTTGAAAGAACTGTTACACTGGTCTGTCATCAGTTTCCCATCTAGGGTGAGAAGATGCTTACTCATTCTCCCCCTTGCCCCAAATCACCCAGTGTCCCTCCTCGCTGTGTCTGTGTCGTATTTTAGTCAATAATACTCATAGCAACGTGCCTGTAGAGCTCTTAGTTCAGCGTCTGGCTCGGGGAGATACTCTGTAAATCCTCTGATAGTGATGATGACTAATAATTTACTGGATGACTTTGGACCAATACTTTTTCTGAGCTTCAAATCCATTATCTGTAAAAGGCTTGCTAATAACAGCACCAGAGTCATTTGTTTAAGGCTCCAGATAAGCAGTAAATGATGAAAAGTTCTGGGCCCAGGACTTGGCAGGTAATAAGAACTCAATAAGAACTTGCTGAATGAATGGGGTGCAGGATGTTGAGAAACGTGCTACCAGCTAAGGAAGATGTGCCGTGAGACCCAAAGCCTTGAAAAACAGATGCAGAGGGAAGAGTCCAAACGGCCTGGACTTTTGGCAGTTACATATGTTAACATCCAAAGCCCTTCTGTTGCTTGCTTTCTTCTGGACATGTCTGCTCCTCCCAGATCTTACAAAGACTGATGGAAAAGAAAAAAAAAAGATGGTGCTTTGCGAAATGACAATCCCAGTATCCCAACAATACAGGGAGCTCATAGAGTTATGGGTATCAGAGTTGTGCATACATGGCATCATGTTCAGCCAAACCTGTTCACAGGGCAAAGGGGCCCTCTTCTGGATCCTGTGCCTTGTGAGTGACCAGCATCCTGTCCCTGTACTCTCCTTCCCCACCCAGGTACATTTTCCAGGGTACTGACTCCCTGAGAGCCTACGTCTCTGTCTCCCATCAGACTCTGGCTGTTTTGCTTCCCCCTTTCAACTCTTCGAGGGAATATATGAAGCCATGATTTTATTCCTGAGTAGGACAGTTAGATCATCTTCACAGGGACACTTGTCAATCCATATATTCAAGTTCTATTTAACCATTTATATTATTTGAATCCTGGTTCTTTTCTGACAATTTATTGTGAACATCTCCTGATATCACTAAATATTCTAAAATGGCTATGTCATTTTCCATCTTATACACTCATAATTATTTTTAACCAACAAGCTATTAACAGACATTTATAAAACTCTGCTAATTAAAACATCACTGGAATATCTCTATATCTGTGAGTACTTAGTTAGCATTTATATAACATGCAACCATATGCTGCACACTATTCTGAGACATTCCAGATGTTGTATTTATTTATTCTTCACAGCTGGTCATGTGATAAGTAGTCCTATATTACCCCTGATTTAGGAATGAAGAAACTGAGGCCCAGAGAGGTTAAGTTCACAGTTGATAGGTATTGGAGCCAGTCAATGCTCTGAAATTGAAAGTGCTGTGTTGAAAATTGCAAATATCTTTGAAGACTTTCAGAGTGCATTTTCAAGTGACCTACCGGAGATGGTATAGCTCTTTACCTCTTTCACAGCAGCCTTTGTTAGATGATGCAGGGGATTGGAAAAGTCAGTAACTAAAGGTAGTTCACCAGTCTAGGACTAGCTTACCTCTTTCTTGGACTATGGAAATGACTAAATGAGTTAGAGAATTTGCTGCACAAGCTTGAGGGCCTGAGTTCAAATCCCCAGCACCATCATAAAGCGCCAGTGGCATGGCATGCTCTTAATTTTAGTGCTATAAGATGTGGAGATAGGAATATCTCTGGGGCTTGCAGGACACCAGCCTACCTCCGCCTTCAGCGAGAAACTCCTGTCTATGAAGAAACTGGACTAAAGGCTTTCCAGGGATCTGTGGGAGAAAATGGAACTGTTTCCAGGGAGATCAAAGGAGGAGAGAGGAGCCCCAAGGCCAAAGGCACAGGAACCTCCTGGGAATAAAAGGAAGGCAGGAAGCAGTTAAGAGCACTGCCTGCTCTCCAAAGGTCCTGAGTTCAATTCCCAGTAACCACATGGTTGTTCATAGCCATCTGTAAGGAGATCTGGTGCCCTCCTGAGAAAGAGACCTGGTCAATCGTCCCCATCAACTTAGACCATGAAACCCAATAGGACAAGTTCAACAGAACCGCCATATACGGGCTACCCATGCAGGCCTAAGCATTGCCAGGGAATAAATTTCATTTCATTTCAATTTCAGAAAAGGTAGATGGAACTTCTACAGGCCAGGAAGATTCTCTGGTGGGCTAAGGTCTTCTTGAGAGATGTGTAGGGCTCTCTCAGTTTTGAGAGACAACTGTCACTATTCAAGATTCTTGCTAATTTCCACTTTTCCCACATTTCACACATAGATGGTACTCTGAAATTACTGGCATTTCTGGATACTTACTTGTCTAAGAAGGACAAAGAACTTCCCCACATGGGTGATGTTTCATTAGTATAGCCATTGTCAGTAGCCCTGGCATGTAACAGATTTCATTTGGATTCACAGGGTGCCCCATGCTACTACTTGAGGCATGGATGAGAATTTCTTTTGTTAAAAACATGTTTATTTATTTTATATCCCACCTGAAGTTTCCCCTCCCTCTTCTCATCCAAGTCACTCTCCCAACTTCTCCTCTGCACCCTTCAATTCTCTCCTCCTCTATCTCTATTCAGAAAAGGGCAGGCCTCTTGTGGATATCAACCAAACATAAATATAAAGTTTCAGTAAGACTAAGCACCTCCTCATGTATTATGGCTCACAAGGAGACCCAGTATGAGGAATAGGGCCCCAAAAGCCAGCAAAAGAGTCAGAAATAGGCACTGTACCACGGTTAGGAGTCCCACAGGAAGACGAAGCTACACAGCTGTCTCCTATATGCAGAGGGTTTAGGTCACTTCCATGCAGGCTCCCTGCTTGTTAGCTCAGTCTCTGTGAACCCAGGTTAGTTGATTCTGTGGGTTTTCTTGTGGTGTCCTTGACCCCCTCTGGATCCTACAGCCTCCCTCCCTTTCTTAAGCAGGATTCCCTGAGCTTGGCCTAATGTTTGGCTATGAGTCTCTGCGTCTGTTTCCATCAGTTGCTGGATGAAGCCTCTCTGATGACTATTGGGCTAGGCACTAATTTATGAATATAGCAGAATATCATTAGGCATCATTACATTGACATTTTTTCTCCAGTTGTGCTTGGTTCTATCCTAGGTCTCTGGGTTCATCCAGCCTCTGAATTTGGTGTTCCAAGTAGTGCTGGGGGTGGGTTCACACTTGTGGCATGGATCTGAAGCTAGAACAGTCATTGGTTGGGTACTCCCACAATCTTCATGCCATCTTTATCCCAGAACATCCCATAGGCAGAACAGACCATAGGTCAAAGATTATATGGCTGGGCTAGTGTACCAGTCCCTCTATTGGAAGTCTTGCCTGGTCACAGGAGATGGCCAGTCTAGGCTACGTGTCCCCTATTGCTTGGGATCTTAGCTGCTGGGGTTGTCCTTGTAGATTCCTGAGAGTTTCCTTCAGTGAGTTCTGTTCTAGTTCAGCTTTGAAACACAACTAACGCTTTTTTCAGTAAGAGTAAAAAAAAAAGGACCCCTATTTGAAAATCAGAAATGGCTGATTCTGAGTTTTAAAGAATGTCTCAAGTCTCTCTCCATCTGCTGATTGTCCTCTCTGTCCTACTTGTCATTGGACTGCCGTCACAGGGCCAAGGAAAATACCTTGATTTTCTGGAGGAGCTAGGTGATTGATACCTTGTTTTGCCTAAATCATTGCTAATCTTGTTGATGGAGCCTGGCTGCCTCTGCTTCTTTCTGTGTGATTCCCAGCTTAAGAACTTAGCGATTGAGACCACACCTTCATAATATCCAAATATTTTAGTCTCAGAGAAGGACTGCCTTAGTTGACTTGAGGCTTACCCGGTCAGCCAAATATTGTATCCACTGAAATAAACCATCACAGCAGCTATAATATATATGTGACAACACATATAGACAGGAGGAAGGAGATATTCCATTAGAAACAGGTGGGAAACTAGAGTGTTATGAAATCCAAAACCTCGTTTTCTCCCATGCAGAATTTCAACTGGTCAGGTAACTTGACATTCTGTTTCTGTTATTAATGGCACATTTTTTCTAGAATATTTCTAACCGCAAGGATGATATATATTAGTTTTTGTTACATGTTGTTTTTTTAATTAAAAATTTATTCGTTCTTTGAGAATTTTGTGCAGTGCATTTTGTCATATTCATCTCTCTCAATTCCTCCTATATCTACCTATCCCTTCCCTACCCTCCCAACCCTGGGTCCTCTTTTTGTTTTCTTAACCATCAAGGTCAATCTGTACTGCCTGAATACACTTGGGCATGTGGTTATTTACTGGGACATGGCTGTTTACCAGGGAATCACATTCTTAAAGAGCACAGCTTCTTCCTCTCCCAGAAACTGTCCATTGTAAATAACTCCTCAGGTTGGGGGGGTCTCCATGCCCATCTCCCCTCCATGCTGGGCTTTCCATTCTATCACTACCACTTTGAGCTCATATGTGCAACTGCTCTGCTGGGTCTAGATTTTTAATCTTTCTTTAATTATTATTTAGCTATATAGTCTGCATAATTTAATTAGTGCTTTCCTGTAACTATGAACCATGCAGATACTATCAGTTCCTGTCTCATACTGACCCTTTGTTGTTGAGTTTTTGTACCATGAAGCAGCTTCTTGCTGGCCACTAGAGCACACCATTTACTGAACCCATTGTCCTTTTGGGCCTTGTTCTGGCAGTTGTAACATTTATGATGACTAATCCCCTTGTTTTCTAATGTCCCCTCCATTTTGGAAGCACAGAATGTCCTCATGAAAGATCCAGTAAACCAGATTCCTGTCTTGGCCTTTCTGCCTTTTTGGGGGGAAAGTTTTGCTCTGTCTAAGAACAGGGGGAGACATTGATCACCCTTCCACACTTAGTTGAGCTATATTTTGCTGTTGTCAGGACGACTGCACTTGTAGAAAAAGTACAATCTATGGGATCAAGCAAACTTGGGTTCACATCCCACCCATGAGCTGCAGGGATTAGCTTTCCCTGTAATTGCCATGGTAAATTTAAAGGATGAAGGATTTATTTAGGTTCAAAATTTGATGATGCAGCCCATCTCAGTGGGGAAGACTCAGCAGCTGGAATGACTCTTGACTGTGGCAGCGGGAACATAAGGCTGCTTACTCACATCTAGGTGGATCAAGAAATAGAGAAAGATGAATGTTGCTGTCCATCTGGCTTTCTCCTACTTCTTTTTCAAGTTTTTTTTAAAAACTAATTGTCTCTGTGTTTCTCACTGTCTCTGTCTCCCTCTCCCCCCTCTGTGTGTATGTGTGTGAAAGTGTGAGTGTGTGTGTATATGTGTTTGTGAGAGAAAAGTCACATGCCACAACATAAGTGTGAAGGTAAGAGGACTTTAATGAGTTGGCTCTTTCTTTCTACTGTGGGTTCAAACTCAGCAGACTTGTGTGGCAAGTGCCTTAACCAGGTTAGCCATCTTGACAGCCTATATTTTCCTTTTATTCATCCTGAGACCATAAACCATTTAAGGTGTGTCTTACTCCAGTTAAACCTCCCTGAAATAGTCCTCACATCTTCTCTGCTGCCCTAGGACCCCCTGTGGGACCAGCTCAGAGCCAGTGACCTCTGTGGGAACAGGACCAAGCCATCAGCCTCCATGGGACCAGGCCCAGGCCAGTGACCTCTGCAGGACCAGGCCTGAGCCAGTAACCTCTGTGGGACCATCCCGAGCACACAACCTCTGGGGGAACAGGCCTGAGGGACCGACCTCCACAGGACCAAGACCAGACCAGTGACCCCTGCTGGAGCAGGCTCAAGCTGTGCCCTCTACAAGAGCAGGCCCAAGCCAGCAACTTCCACAGGACCAGGCCTGAGTTAGCAAACTCCACGGAAGCAGGCACAAACCAGCAACCTCCATGGAAGCAGGCCAGACTGACCTATGGGATTGCAGAGCAACCTCCAGGAATGCCAAGTGACCTTCTGCTTGAATGGAACTGTGGCCCCAACTCCACCACGAGAACAACCATCTGAGACTTGGATCCACTGGCATCTGGAAGAGTGATCACCAGAGACACGACCCCAACTACACCAGTCAGGAAAAGATGGGTAGACAAGGTAAGAACACACTTAACACCGCAAAGAGTAACATGACACAAATAAAAAAATAGTGGCTCTAAAACAGCAAGGCTTGAACACCCCAATTCAGATGAAGCTGAAGAAAATGACCTAAGAAATAAATTTAGGAGAATGTTTGAGGCCCCTAAAGAGGAAATGGAAAATTGTGTGAAAGAAATGGAGGAAAAGACAAACAAAAAATTGGAAGAAATTAACAAATACCTTAAAGAAAATGAAGAAAAAGCAATCAAACAGATGAAATAAATGATTCAAGACTTGAAAACTGAAATAGAGACAATAAAGAAAACACATACTGAGGGAATTCTGGAAACGGAAAATATGGGAAAATGATCAGAAACCACAAGTGCAAGCATAAATAGTAGAATACAAGAGATGGAAGAGAGAATCTCAAGCTTTGAAGATATGATGGAGGAATTAGACTCATCAGTCAAAGAAAGCATTAAATCTAACAGAAGCTTAACACAAAATATCCAGGAACTTTGGGACACCATGAAAAGACCAAACCTAAGAATAATAGGGATAGAAGAAGAAGTCCAACTCAAAAGCATAGAAAATATATTCAACAAAACCATAGAAGAAAATTTCTCCAACCTAAAGAGAGATATGAATGTGAATATGCAAGAAGCTTACAGAACACCAAATAGACTAGACAAAAAAGTCCTCTTGCCACACAATAATCAAAGCACTAAACATACAAAATAAAGAAAGAATATTAATAACTGCAAAGGAAAAAAGACCAAGCAGACCTATCAGAATTGCACCGGACTTCTCAATGAAAACAATGAAAGCCAGAAGGTACTGGTCAAGTGTTCTGCAGACATTAAGAGACCATGAATGCCAGCCCAGACTACTATACCCAGCAAAACTTTCAATCACCATAGATGGACAAAACAAGATATTCCATGACAGAACCTGAAATAACCAATACCAATCAAACCCAGTCCTATACAAAGTACTAGAAGGAAAACTCCAACTGAAGGAAGTTAGATACATCCACAAAAACACAGACAATTGATGATCTCACAGCAGCAAATCCCAAGGAAGGGGAAAACATACACAATAACATCATCAACAATAAAACTAAAATAACAGGAACTAGCAATCACTGGTCATCAAAATCCCTTAATATAAATGAACTCAACTCACCTACAAAAAGACACAGGCTAACAGGTTGGATATAAAAGCAGAATCCATCCGTCTGCTGCACTCAAGAAACACACCTCAACCTCAAAGACAGGTATCACCTCAGATTAAAAGGTTGGGAAAAAATTTTCCAATCAAATGGACCTAAGAAACAAGCTGGTATAGCTATCCTAATATCTATCAAAATAGACTTCAAACTGAAATCAATAAAAAGAGACAAAGAAGGACATTTCATATTAGTCACAGGAAAAATCCATCATAAAGAAGTCTCAATACTGAATATCTATGCCCCCAAATACAACGACACCCTCATATGTAAAAGAAACACTACTAAAGCTTAAATCGCATATTAAACTCCACACAGTAATTGTAGAAGACTTCAACACCTTACTCTCACCACTGGACAGGTCTGCTAGACAGAGAATTCACAGAGAAATAAGGGAACTAACAGATGTTATGACTCAAATGGACTTAACAGACATCTGTAGAACATTTCATTGAAACATAAAAGAATATACCTTTTTCTCAGCACCTCATGGAGCCAACTTTCTCAAAAATTGATCATATATTAGGTAACAAAGCAAACCTCAACAGATACAAAAAAATTTGGGATAATCCCGTGTATCTTATTGGATCACCATAGCTTAATATTAGAATTTAACAGCAACATTAATTTCAGAAAGTCCAGAAATACATGGAAGTTAAACCTCAATCACCAATGAGTCAAGGAATAAATAAAGGAAGAAATAGAAGACTTGCTAAAATTCAATGAAAATGATCACACAACATACCCAAATATATAGGACACAATGAAAGCAGTGTTAAGAGGAAAGTTCATAACACGAAATGCCTACATAAAGAATCTGGGAAAATCCCACACTAGTGAGTTAACAGAACACCTGAAAACTCTATAACAAAAAAAAAGCAAACTCACCCAGGAGGACTAGAAGTCAGGAAATAATCAAATTCAGAGCTGAAATCAACAAAATAGAAACAAAAAAAACAATACAAAGAATGGTTGAGACTAAGAGTTGGTTCTTCAAGAAAAATCAACAAGATAGACAAACCTTTATTCAAACTAATGAAAAGACAGAGAAAGAATATCCAAATTAGCAAAATCAGAAATGAATAGGGGAGCATAACAACAGACATAGAGGAAATCTAAAGAATCATCATGTCATACTTTGAAATCCTGTACACCACAAAATGGAAAACTTGAAGGAAAAGGGCAAGTTTTCTAGATAAATATCACTTACCAAAATTAAATCAAAACCAGATAAGCAAATAAAATGACTTATAACTTCTTATGAAATAGAAAGTCAGAGTCTCCTAATCAAAAAAAAGCCCAGGACCAGATGATTTCAGCACAGAATTCTATAAGATTTTCAAAGTAGAACTAATACCAGTACTTCTCAAATTGTTCCACACAATAGAAACAGAAAGAACATTGCCAAACTCTTTTTATAAGGCTACAATACCCTGATACCTAAACTACACAAAGACATTACTAAGAAAAAGAGTTACAGACCAATCTCATTCATGAACATTGATGTAAAAATACTCAATAAAATACTGACAAATCGAATCCAAGAACACACCAGAAAAATCATCCACCGTGACCAAGTAGGTTACATCCCAGAGATGTAGGGATGGTTCAACATAAGAAAATCTGTCAATGTAATCCACTCTATAAACAAACTGAAAAAAACCCCCACATGATCATCTTATTAGATGCTGGACAAGCCTTTGACAAAGTACAACATCCCTTCATGATAAAGGTCTTGGAGAGAGCAGGGATACAAGGAACATACCTAAACATAATAAAGGCAATATAGTGCAAGCCAACAGCCAATATCAAACTAAATGGAGAGAAACTCAATATGATCACACTGAAATTAGTAACAAGACAAGGTTGTTCACCCTCTCCATATCTATTCAATATAGTACTTGAGGTTCTAGCTAGAGCAATAAGACAACAAAAGGAGATCAAGGGGATACAAATTGAAAAAGAAGAAGTCAAATCCTCACTATTTGCTGATGATACAATAGTTTGTATAAGTGACCCCCAAAATTCTACCAAGGAACTTCCACAACTCATAAACATCTTCAGTAATGTAGCAGGTTACAAGATTAACTCGAAAAAATTAGTAGGCCTCTTTTATACAGATGATAAATGGACTGAGAAAGAAATCACCCTTCACAACAGCCACAAATAACATAAAATATCTTGGAGTAACTCTAACCAAAAAAGTGAGAGACCTGAATGATAAAAACTTTAAGTCTTTGAAGAAAGAAACTGAAGAAGACACCAGAAAATGGAAAGATCTCCCATCTCTTGGGTAGGCAGAAATAACATAGTAGAAATAGTAATCTTACCAAAAGCAATCTACAGATTCAATGCAATGCCCATCAAAATCCCAGCAAAATTATTCACAGACCTTAAAAGAACAGTACTCAACTTTGTATGGAAAAGCAGAATAACCCAGGATAGCCAAAACTCTACCACAGAGTTACAATACTGAAAACAGCCTGGTATTGGCATAATAACAGATAGGGAGATCCAACTGAATTGAAGACCCAGAAATTAATCCACACATCTACAAACACCTGATTTTTGACAAAGAAGCAAAAAAAAATCAAATGGAAAAAGAAAGCATATTCAACAAATGGTGCTGGCGTAACTAGATATCAACATGTAAAAGAATGAAAATAGATCCATATCTATCACTGTGCACAAAACTCAAGTCCAAATGGATCAATGACCTCAACATAAAACCAGCCACACTGAACCTCATAGAAAAGAAAGTGGGAAGTACACTTGAATGCACTGGCACAGGAGACCACTTCCTAAGTATAACCCCAGTAGTACAGACACTAAGAGAAACAATAAATGGGACCTCCAGAAACTGAGAAATTTCTATAAAGTAAAGGACACAGTCAACAAGACAAAACAGCAGCCTACAGAATGGGAAAAGATCTTCACCAACCCCACATCAGACAGAGGTCTGATCTCCAAAATAAACAGAGAACTCAAGAAATTGTTCATCAAAAGAACAAGTAATCCAATTTTAAAAAATGGGTTACACGCCTAAACAGAGAACTCTCAACAAAGGAATTTAAAATGACTGAACGACACTTATGGAAATGCTCAACATCCTTAGTCATCAGAGAAATACACATTAAAACAACTCTGAGATTTCATTTTACTACTGTAAGAATGGCCAAGGTAAAAAACACTGATGACAACTTATGCTGGAGAGGTTGTGGGGTAAAGGGAACACTTCTGCATTGCTGGTGGGAACACAAGCTGGTACAGCCCCTTCAGATGTCAGTGTGACAATTTCTCAGATAATTAGGAAACAACCTTCCTCAAGACCCAGCAATACAACTTTTGGGTATATATCCAAAGGATGCTCTATTGTACCACAAGGACATGTGCTC
>LOEQ01003605.1:51267-66046 GCA_001685075.1 Bramus lutescens | reverse complement strand
TCTAATTCTCATTGCTACAGGGAAAGGATAGACTCTCCTACCAAGAGAGTCTGCTTGTGAAATTTACCCCAGGCAACCAGACACATCCTGTATGCTAGACACACATTGACTAAAGAGATGAACCTTTGCCTCCTTCCTCCCAATTGGGCATCATGGACAATTTAACCACTAGCTGTTACTGTGGCCTACTTATCATCTGCATGGGATGGGCCTCCCGCCCTCTTTGAAACCTGTAAGAAAGGATTCCCCTTTCAGCTTTGAGGATCTGACATCCTTTCAGGGCCTTCATCATGATATCTGTCTGTCTGAGTGTCTGTCTATGGTCTCAATATCTCTTTAAGCATTTTTTTTTTGGTTTTATTTTATTCGTATGAGTATTTTGTGGGTATGCGTGTCTGTATACCACATGCATGCAAAACCTTTAGAGACCAGAAGAGGGCATCGGATCCCTTGGAACTGGAGTTATAGTCAGCTGGTATCTGGCGTGTGGGTGCTGGGAGGTCAAACATCAGTCCTCTGGAATGGCAGCCAGTGCTTTTTACTACAGAGCTAACCCTCCAGCTCCTGTCAAAAATTCTGAATAAATCTTTTACCCCAAAGGACAAACTGCCTCAGCGTCCCTCTTGAACCCTTAAGCTCACACCCTGTTCTCAGCAAACCCCATGTCCCTAGCCTGTTCCCTGCTCCTCTCCGCTCAGTCTCTACTCATTGTTTTCTGTGCTGAGGAAAATGTGTATGTTTGTCCTCAGTTTTGAAGTCCTGGTCGTCTCTCACTTCTGATGCATCAACGTTGCTGCTCAGGCCAGGCTCAGGTGGTGCATCCCTTATTTAGTAAGTTCTTGACTTCAAATAGATGCAACGTTTTTGTGTGCTTGTCTCAGCATCTGTTGAACTCTTTGGTTGTTTTCCTGATGTTCACTCGACGGCTACTCCCCGAGTGACAGTATCTATTGACCACTCTACCAGGTTCTGATCCGCTTCCTCTGCCCTCTTGGCTCCCAACACACTGTTAAGCTCTCAGAGATAACTTGCTTTCTTTCTTTTTTTCTGTAGAGGTATATCTCATTTTCCTCAAATTCTGAGTAGTTGGCCAAGCTTTCGTTGTACAAGGTTCTTCACAGCTATGTGGCTCTGTGACCTAGAACTTCTTCCTCTTCCGAATCTCTCTCTGCTTCCTCCCTGCATTCTCTGCTGGACTCCCAGACATTTACTGACAATAACTGGCTCTTATTTTGCTTTTGTCACCATTTCTTGGCCTAGAGATGGATTTTTGCATGTTTCTTGAATGAATGATTACCAAAGAACATGAGTTCTGTTGGTGAATATGCTAATTTCTCCACCATCTAGTCAAGGTCTGACACTGAGGTCATGGCTTGGTGAAGAGACTGAAGGTCAAACTCCACACAGACCTCATGTCCTCAGGGTCCCAGCTTGCCAGTGGCCAGACTTAAACATACACAAAGTGGAAAGGGAGAAACCCAGCAGGAGATGAGTTCAGGTACCCAGCAGAGGCCCCTGGAGTCCCTCCTGGTCTCTGTCCTTCAGCTGGCCTCCAGTTCTTCTTGTCATTCTTATAGAAGACTCTGGGTGAAAATAATCGTGGGCTGTGGAAGGGCTGAGTTCCCGCGAGGATGAGCACTGCTTCTAATTGAACATGTAGTAATGGAGAAGTATAAGATATAAGAGCCCTTCCTGCATCCAGAGCCATCACTCTTATGCCTGGAAGCAACCATAAGTGGTCATGTGGCCTGTCTCCAACCTTAAGTGTGTAGAAATCATAGCATTGAAGGGACACTATGCTAATATCTGGCGTCAGAATTCTCTTTGGGTCAGACCTTGCCTTGCAGCTCTGGGGACAAGGCTAGCCTATGACAAAGTGAGATAGAACCATTGTTTTTTAACATAAATGAGTAGCGAATTTGAGCGGCAGTCTTTAAAGAAGAGGAATATAGGAGCAGAGAAAGGACTGGATGGGCGGGCTAGAAGCTGGGATTTATGTTGGTTAAACCTCTTAAGAACAGGGATATATTAATACTTTATTGCATTTCTACATGGTGAGAATTCTGGAAACTTTCTCTCATTTCAGGAAAGATTGCTTGCCCCTAAAACCCACGCTGAGGTTGTTTGGGGCAAAGTGAGCCTAGAGAGGTTGAGGGGAGAGCACAATTGCTTTTCTATGCAAAGGTAAGCCCCGCTGGATGATGAGCCACCAGGCATGTGCAACCATAGTCAGTTTATGTGTTGCTGGGAATGGAACCCAAGGCTTTGTGCCTGCTAAGCAATCACTCTGCCAGCTGAGCTACATTCCCAACCCTCCATGGCTATTCTAAACCTAGCCAAATTGACAAAAAGCACAGACCATTGTAACAGGTAATAGAGAAGGGGAGAGAATTCCAGGCAGAGGGCCCTAACTCAAGCACGCAGGAAACAAGTGCTGGAAGCAAATTAAAGGGAATTCTCTGGAAGGGTAAGCAGGAACGACAGTTGTCTGGGGCCTCAGAGGACAGGGATAGGTACCATGGCAGTCACATCCTACAGTGCAGGTGCTTGCTCTATTATGAAAGCTTCCACGCAGACCAAACTCAGGGAGAAGACCTAGGGACCTAGTGTGGTTATCTCCTCAATTCTTGGCCCCGGCAAGTAGGGATATCATAATGGACCATGGGGTTCATGAGAAAGTAGATGGAGACTTGAAAGACAAGAGATGAGGTGGTTTTGGGTAAAGCGTAACAGAAGAGAGGGCAGACAGCTAGAACGCCAGGCTCCCACACTCACAGGGCATCACAGGTAGGTAACTTTGCCATTAGTTTCAGAGGAAAAGGTATTTTGGCCCTTCCACCATGCCCTGAAACTCCGTTCATAATAGGTTGGTGGGTAGAAAGACGTATCTGAGCTTCAGTGTATACCTGCCAAGTGGGGGAGTTGGGAGGGGCCTAAAATTCCAAGCTTTTCTCTTCCTGTGTTAGTCCCCTCTGTATCAGCAGGAACCTGTGTGCTTGCGCGCCTCGCACCTGCACCTCCAAATGCCTTCTTTGAGTTAGGCCCATGTCTGGAGCACTCTCCCTTTCTCTTACTTGTTGTGGTGGTCTCATAATTGACTTGACTAGGTTTAGAATAACCATGGAGGGGCTGGGAATGTAGCTAATTTGGTAGAGAGCTTGCACAGCATGTGCAGGCCTGGGTACCATCCTCAGCACCCAGGTAAACTAGGTGGTATGCATGGTGGTAATCCCAGCATCTGGGAAGTAGGGGCAGGAGAATCGAAGCTCAGAGTCATCCTCAGCTACATAGCTAGTTTGAGGCCAACATGAGACCCTGTCTCAAAAAAGCTAAACCAAGGAACAGAACACACACGCACATGCATACACACACGCACGCACACACATGCACTCTACTGCCAGTATAAGAGGAGTCTCTGAAGGTAGGGTTTCCCTGTTTGCCTGTGGGGCACTAATTACCATGACAGGTTATCCCAGAAACCCCTGCACAAATTCAGCCACCCACAGTGACAGGCAAGCCATGCTCTTGTCCAAGGAGAAGTAGGGAGGGACAGGGGGTGGGGGTGGTTCTGTCTGAGATCACTTGGCACTGAGCTCTGTGATCTACAAGTTGCTTTTAATTTCCTGTGCCGGGCGCCAGCAGCCTGATGAAATGAAGCCGATAGCGGGCTGTTNTGTTCAGGAGCCCTGCTGAGCCTAGGCTTGTCTACTCACTTCGGGGTCATGATCCATGGGTTCTGAGAGACAAAAACCGAGTCCACTCCCAACCTCCATACCCACCTCCAGCCCAGCCTCCTGCCGACTTTGTGGTGTTGGGGGTGGGAAGGTTGGGGAGAGGGTTGCTGAGTTCCCCCACTTGAACTTTGGGGACCAGAAGGGATGACTTGGGTCCCGGCTATGTGGCCTTCTGGCCTGACAACTGTAGGTCAAGTTATTTTGACCTTATGAACTCCAGCTCCCTCAACCATAAATGGGGAGCATTAGCCTTTAGTAGAGTCACCTTCATGGAACTCTCAGGAGGATTCAAAGAGAACAAGTTAAAGTGTAAGGGAAGGTGCTGGAATGTAACTCAAGCTAACTGGCAGCAAGCATTATTTCTCCTTTGTCTACTTGCCCTCCAATGTTCCTTTTCCTGAGGAGTGGTTGGGATTTTCCCTCATCTTATTCTAGTTTAGACAATGCCACGCTGTCCTCCCGCTGCCCTTCCTGCCTCTTCCACTCTACACCTCCACACTTCCCTTGGTCACGGCATCTCCCTTGAGCCAGGTGAGGTGACTTTTCATGGGGGCGACAGCAGCCAATCTTTGCAGCCGTCAATAAGTCATATTTCAGAGTTGAGAAAACAGTTATGAATTCCAGGTCGAGGAAGGAAAAGCCAGCCATCTGGTGGCCATCGATACCGAGGCAGAGTGGATTATCTCCACCACCGGGTCTGTATTTTCCTAGCAGTTATCAAAATGAGGTGAGAGCCCGCTTCAAAAGCAGGAGACAGTAAGTGTGAGCTCCTAGATTCTCCAGCTGCCACCCTCTCTCCCTCAAATCAGGCCAAGGGCCACGCAGCTCTCTCCGGACAGAATTGATAAGCAAAGCCTCATGCAGCCCCCCCCTGCAGCTGAGTGTGAGCCCAGGGCCCCCGGAAGCCCAGGCCAAAGGCAACTTTTAATTTTTAAATTAAATTATTTATATTTATCTTTTATTGGTGCATGCTATGTGCTTTAGCCTGCACATGTGTGCTTGCATATGTGTGTGCACATGTCTGCAGAGGTCAGAGAACAACTTGTAGGAGCTGGTTCTCTCCCACCAGCTCATCCTGGGTACTGAGCTCAGGCCATCAAACATGGTGGCAAGTGACTTTACCCTCTGAGCCATCTTTCTAGCCCACCAAAGCAGTTCTGAATTTTAGCGTTACTCTTATCCAGTGCCGCCTTCTGACTCTGGGTACCTCAGTTAAATCTATGGTGTGAAAGCTCTCCTGCTCAACTTTGGAAACTCCTGTTTGTATTCCAAAGCTGAATGCTCCCTCCCTTTCAGGACTCCCGTGATGTTATCGGGGAGGGCTATAACTCTTCCAGTAAAGCTTGTCTGAAGTGTAATTTATGTCAGCTCCCTTCTACCGAGCCTATAATTTATTTATTCATCTGTAACAGTCATGGGATCAAATCAAGCTTCCGTAGCAAGCTTGAGGAAGAGAAAGGAGGGAGGAATAGCCTTCTGCTTCCCTTAGTGATATAAACAAAGCGCACAGCCTACGCTGAGATTAAGACCAGCCCCATGTGTGTCTGACACACTGATGAACAGTGCTTCCCAGGATTCATGAAGGAAGGAACCAATGAGATATCTCATGGACTTCCAGTGAGGGAGACTTAACAAGTTTAGCTTCTTCGCTTGTCTAACACCCTAAAGGAAACCAAAGATCTTGCTCCAGCTTCACTGAGTATCACTGTTGGGCTCTAAGCCTCTGTTCTCACTGACCACTAGGCATCCCAGAACTGCAGGTGCCTCCCGCAGCTCTGAGCCCCCCGGGGCTTAGTAAGGGAGAGGAGTGTGTTGGGGGGGGAGTTGAGTCAGGAGACTCCAAATATGGCCCATGCTTTAGCACCATGAACTTTTAAAGGTGCCCAAGAATAGGAAGAGGCCAGACTATTATTTCACACAAGTAGACTGACATCATTGCATCCAAAGACAAATCTGCGAGAATATTTAGAACGTTGATTATAATTTTTTCATTTTTTGGTTCCACCTCTTTATTATCCTTTCCTGTCAACCCATTCTCTTCCTACTAGTTATTTTTCTCTAAATTACCCCCTTTCTACTTTCATGTCTTAGTATTTTTAAAACCATCTAGCCTGTGTATGAGAGAAAATGTGGTTTTTGTCTTTCTGACTCTAGCTTGATTTAACCCAGTGATTTCCAGTTCCATCTGCTTCTTCTCAAATAACACGATTTTGTTCTTTGAGATGAGCAATACTCCACAGTGTGTGTATCTAATATATAGCATAGTTCTTTATCTGCCTGCTGATGGTCACTCAGGATGATTCCATATCTGGGCAATGGTGAATAGTGCAGCAAGCAGCATGGCTGTGAACTATTTCCTGACATGATGTGTCTCCTGGTGTGTTCACTTAGATTCCTCTATGTGTGTAGCTGCATTATATAGTAGCTGTGTTTTCCGTTCTTTGAGGAACCATCATAGTGACTTCCACAGTGCTGAGAGTGTGAGATGTTTACCCAGCTAACATCGCTGTTCCTCGCAAACCATCATCATCCGCCCCCGGCCCCAAGCTTCCATTTCTCATCTGTTTTCCTCTCTCTCTCTCTTTCTCTCTCTCTCTCTTTCTCTCTCTCCTCTTTCTATTTATTTTCCACAGACACAAGGGCAGTTCCCAAATTTTAATGATGAGTAACTGGAAGTCTGAAGTCACACGAAGGTAGCACAGAGTCTGAAATGCCAAGAGCTTCCCATGGATGCTCAACCACTTTAATAATGGGACAGTTGTTCAATAGTTGTGGCTCTGCTTCCGAGGACCCTGGAGTCCTGAAGCAGTTTTCCTCACCTCTCTGCCCTTTGTTTCCTGCTCTAGAAATAGTTAAATGACAGTGACTGCCTCTCAGGATGGTACTGATATTATAGAAAGTACTCACCAGTGTGCTCAGTACTTAGCAAGTACTTGATAAAAGCTACCCCATGCCCCACACCCTGGCCATCCTAAACGTTATCATGCAGATCAATTGAGTTATTCATTCTGGCAGTCTAAGTTGGACTTGAGTGTATTTTGTGCTTTGTGGTGCAAAGGATTTATTTTGCAATGCAAATGAAAAAATAATCCTGTTTTCACTTGGCAAAGATGTTGGGAGTCAGTACTGGGAAATGCATGGTGTCCTGGAAGCCGGGCAGTCTCCCGGGGCTGGGGTAATTGGGATATTCACATAGTCACATGCTCTCCCACTTCTGAGGGTCATAAATGGGGTGCTTGGCTCTGCTGTGGCACAGGACATAGAATCTGGCATCCTCATTAGGAAGACCAATTTGGAGTTGTGTATTAAGTGTGCTAGAATGTTCAACTTGGTATAACTCAGAACAATCAAAGTGTCAGCGTCTGAGGATGACAAGAAGGGGTGTGAAGGGGTTTGGAGAGAGCTGGGAATGCTAAAGCAAAAGATTGAGGGGGTCAAGGGATGGCTTCACAGTTAGGAGTGAGTACTGCTCTTCCAGGGGTCCTGGGTTTAGTTCCTAGCATTCATGTCGAGTAACACAGCTCCGCATACAGAGAAATGAATGCCCTTTTCTGGCCTCTGAAGGCAGCTTGCATTCATGTGCATGTTTCCACACAGATACTCACACAGATACACACACAGTTTGTATCTTTGAGAAAGATATGCATTCTTTTAAGGACTAGCATGGACTACACATTTCATCTGCATGGGATCAGCACAGGGAAGGAAGAGGTTCGGCCCCTTTGTAGCTGTGCATTAAACAGGTAAGTGAGGTCAGGGAGACCCCAGATAGCCATGCATGGTATAAAGAGTTTCATCCCTTTTTTTCTATGGAGTTTGAGACGAGGTGCTTGTGAGCATGAGGCCCGCCTGGGTTGTATAGCTGACATGGTACCTTGAAAACCAAATTTAAGGATCAATCAGATGGCTGAACAGGTAAAATCTCTCGCTGCCAAGCCGATGACTTGAGTTCAATGCCCAGAACCCACATGATAGAACGAGAGAATGACCCATGCAAGTTGTTTCATGACATCGTGTGTGGCCTTGCCAACAAACAAACTTATAAAATAAAATGAAACCAAAACCCAAGTACAAAACCCAGCCGACATGCCTACCATATATGGCAGACACACAGACCTCTGGAACTGTCCATGCTTGCACCATTGTTGTTCTCCCTTTTCATTAACCTTGTTGCTCTCTGCCTACCTTCCGGGCCATTTCAATGGGTGGAGTTCATAGGGACAATGGGCATGCCTTCTTCACTGCACTGATGTGTGCAATAGAAGAGTGACCCTGCCTTGAAGGATGAACAGGTAGCAAGTACTATAGAAGCTAAATTTTCATTGGGTGCTGAGGAGACGGAGACAATATTCTTGTGCATATTTCAGTAGTGTCTAGGAGATAATGAGAAGACAGACCTCGTCTTCTCTGAAGTCCTGTTTAAGTCACTTGGTTTAAGTCACTGTGAGCCTCAATTGTGTCACCTGAAAAATGGCAGTAATGATGGTACCTGCTCATCAGGTTGTTCTGCATATTACTTGAGGGATTCAGAGCCCATGGCATGATTCCTGTCACTGGTAAGACGCAAGTCATGAGTTCCTGGTAAAATGGCTCTATTTCTGTGTCTCTCTGGAGAAGAGTTTCCTTTCTCAAGATGTCAGCAATGACAGGCAGACAGCCCAGATCCCTGGGGAGTTTCCTTTCCCCTTTAGTACCTCCACTCAGACGAAGCTGGACCTTTGAGGACATGTCATAAAAGAATTTCAGAATGAGCCAGAGTAAAGCAAGCTTGGTGAATTTTAGAAGTATTCAGATCTAGTGATATGGGAAAAGGACTGTTGACAGCCTTCGACATGAGTATGTACTCCTGGAGAGAGTCTGCTCAAGTGTCCACATTGATTCTATGGGAGTCTACAGCTTGCCCAGCTGTATTCCTCAATGATTGTCATCTGTAACAAGGATTAAAAAGGAAGAGAAGCTTGAAATCAAAGGAAAATTTAAATAAAAATATTTGTGTTGGCTTTTTTTTTTTTAAAGAAATTTGCAGATGAAATTGTAAAGCGGTTTTCTGTGGTGTACTGCTTAGCTTTAGGGACAAGAGAAACACCAATATGGGAAAACAAAAGGTTACAAGCATTCTGGCCACAAGTATTTATTTATTTATTATTAGTTATTTAAGATGTCTTTGAGAAATTGTCTCTGTAAAGTAATTTTGACTCTATGGGTTGTGTTGAACTTTTTCTTTAAAAATTTTGAGTTACCTTTTAATGTGTGTGTGTGTGTGTGTGTGTGTGTGTGTTTTAGGGAGATGGTGGGGTGATGGGGTAGTGGGGTGGTGGGTGTACACGTGTGTAGGCATGCACATGCCACAGCAAACATGGAGATCAGAGGACAGCTTTCCGGGGTCAGTTCTCTCTTTCTCTCTTAGGAGCTCTGGTGGTTGAACTCAGCTTTCATTTGCTGAGCTGTCTTGTTGGTGGGAAGTTTCTGGACTCCTAGAAAGTAAAAGAAGCAAGCTACACCCCAGGATGGGGGTTTCCTTCCTTTCTAATGTCTCCTCAGTTTCCTGTCAGTCTATTCTGCCTTGCAACCACCACCCCCTGGTTGCACCCACTGGATCAATCACTGTAGTTTGCCCATTCATGAGGTGAAGGTCTGGGTTCACGCCCTCTGTGTAGCAATGTGACTGATGACTGGCGTTCTGTGAGTATTCCTCTGGTGCCTGCCTCAGCATCCTGCTATTTGGGGGCTGTGTAGACATGAGGACATTGCCACAGCAAGACCGGAATGCCACGCGCAGGACGACTGGCTCCAGGTTCTCCGCCCCACTGTTGACTTTGGCACTGGGTTCTCTGGAGGAGTGTTGCCTTGCCTGCATTCTTCAGGGCAGCAAAGAGGAGAGAAAACAGTGCAGCTCTTGCCAGTTCCGTGAGCTCCAAGGGGAAGAAACAGAAACAAGTAACATGAGCAAGAACATCAAAATGGGGCTGAGAGCAGGGCCGGGAGCCCGGAGCCTGCAAGACAGACTTCAGGAAGTTGTTCCCAGATTGTTGCCTGGAGTTTTGTGTTGTGCCAATGTATTCTGTGAACTGAAAGAGGGGGAACTTTGCCCTTGGAAGGGTGGAGACAAGATCTCCAAGAGAGTGCATATTAGACAAGAAGAGCCACGTGGTGCGTGGGTAATTATAACAAGACTAGAAAGAGAAAATAGTGATGTCACCAAGACTGGTGGCACCAGCCTGGAATTCCAGAAGCTGAGGCAGGAGGATTGCGGGCTCAATGTTGAGCTTTAGAGTGAGTTCATCCAAGGTCAACTTGGACAACTTATTGAGGCCCTGGCAAAAAAAATGAAAAAGAGAAAAGAAAAGAGTATGAGAGGAGGGAGAAGCCGGATGATGGATGAATATTAGCTGGACACCATGGTTCATGCCAATAACCCAGCAGCTGGAAGGTGGAGACAGGAGGGTCTGGAGTTCAAGGACAGCCTGGGCTGCAGGAGATCTTCCTTCAAAACATTTAAAGAACAACAACAAACAAGAAAAGTATGGGGCTAGGGAAATGACTCAGAGGGTAAATTCCTTGCTTCCTTAGATTGTCAGACTCACAGAAATGCCAGATGGGATCCCCGGAGAGAGTGTTCTAGCTAGATTAGCTGCATAAATGGGTTTTGGGTTCAAGTGAGAAACTCTGTCTAAATGTGTAAGTTGGAGAGTGATCAAGGAAGACTTCTCATCTCAGCCTCTTGTGGTCTCTATGTACTTGTGCACACATGTACACCTGTACCTGTACACATATGCACACTCACACATAAGAGAACAAACACAGGCATGCCCATCATATGTACAGACACACGCAAAGAAGGAGACAAAGAAAGTAGCAATGTCTGGGGTAGACGTAAAAAATTTCTCCCGTGTAGCAGGTGATGAAATTCTCTTTCTACCCTCAAATTTCCACTTTCAATGATATCAGCATTATTCTTCAATAGGAGGGTTTAGATTTGTCTTGGGATGTGGGACAGAATATTGAATGCAAAGTATCTTAGTTGGATTTAACTGTCAACTCAATACAGCCTACAGTCATCTGGCAGGAGAGCTTCACTTGAGGAATTACCTAGTAAGATTTGCTTTGGATATGTCTCTCGGTATGGATTATCTTCATTGTTAATTGATGTACAAAGACCCAGTCTATTGTGAGCGGTGCCATTCCCTGTGAAGAAGGCCCTGAGCTGTCTAAGGAAGCTAGGGGAGCCTGAGCCTCTGAGCAAGTCCAACAGTGGTGCTTCTCCATGGATTCTGCCTGAGTGCCTTACCTGACTTCCTTCAGTGATGGCCCATGACCTTCAAGTGTAAACTGAAACAAACTGCATCTCCCTGTAAGTTGCTTTTGATCTGAGTATTTTATCACAGCAACAGAAAGAAGACCTGAGCAAGAAGTTTAGATTGGCCTTAAGAATGTACAGAGATAGCCTAAAGATGTGATTTGGTCATGAATCTCTTAGATGTCTTAGGAGGTGGTGGAGACTTTGAAAGGCGGGGCCTAATCAGAGGAAATTATTCAAAGGCACTGGGAACATGCTTTTGAAGGGCATATTGGCCCCTTGGCCCCTTCCTTTCTCTTATTGCTACCTGACGTGAGTGGCTAGTCCTCCTCCAAGGACATTCCTGCCACGGTGTGCTATGCTGTCATAAGCACAAACAACTGGGAGCGTCCATAGACTGGGAACCAAAGAAGCCTTTCCTCCCTATAGCTGATTTATCTCAGGGATTTTGTTCCAGCTCTGGCAAGCAGAGCATGCAAATCCTGCACACATTCCTCACCGTTAATAAGAAAATGCTCTGGGCTGCTTACTTATAAAAAAGCTCACCCTCCACGTAAAACAAAACCATGGCAAATGCACACATTACTGTTATTATGAATTAGTACAAAAGTTCATTAGTATAAACCATGCTTCCTTACTCTTGGCCCCTGGAAAGCGGAGCCCATGTAATACAACTGATGAAGAATATTATTAGGTCTTCCAAATGTGGGTAAGGAAATACTCCTTAAGGTCATGGAAGCAAAAGAAGTTGTTGATACCTCTAGACGAATATTCCTTTTATCTACTGCTGCTTTAAAAAAAATGCCCCAAGAGTAACTGGCTCAAACCAGCAACATTTATTTTGCTCACGAATTGGCAATTTGGCCAGGATTCGGCAGGAACAGCACGTCTCTCAGCTGGGGCGGCTGGGCTGGGACCATTCCAATTTTGCTCGCTCACCCACCTTACAATTATATCTGGCTGTCAGCTGTGGCCTTCACTGGGGCTGAGGCCAGGACACCCACCCTCTCCATGGCTCTGATTTACTCGTGATGGCCTGGGTCCCAAGGTTCATACATAGGGGAGAGGGCTATATGGAAGCCTTTGCACCTCTTCTAGCCCAGCCTGGGAAGTCCTCTGCATGCTAGCCATTATCAGCGTGTTCCCATATGCCTGCATTTCCTTGGGCTGCCGCAAAAAACTGCCACAGATTGTTTGGCTTGAGCGTCAGGTTGATTTTCTGTTCTGGAAGCTAGAAGTGGGGGTCAAGGTTTCTTCAAAGGTCTCCTAGACTTTGTTGGTAGGTGGCCGTGTTCTCTCTAAGTCTCTACATGATCCCTACGTGAATATTCTAATTCATCCTTCTCCTCTGTTGGAGGACAGCAAATAAGATGCTCGACATTGGTTTCTGGCCAGTGAACATAGTGGCTAGGGATAAGTGGGATGTGGGAAACCTTGGAATCCTAGCATGTTTTCTCTACAGCATCCCAGTGATGGCCTAGTTCTGGGTAAGGTTTCTGAGAGACTGTAGTTAGTCCAGGCAGGTGACAAACATGACATTCATAACTGAGGACAAACAAGACCTTCAAATGTCAGTTCGTGCCAAGGGTAGTAATGCTTGTCTGTAATCCCAGCACTCAGGAGGCAGAGACAGGAGGATCTGGAGTTCAGGATCATCCTGGGCTACATAGAGAATGTAAGCCAGCAAGGGCAACACAAGACCCTACCAAAAACCAACAATAAACCAGTCATACCAAACAACAACAAATGCCAGGTTTTGGACACAGAACTAATCCCAAGGAGTGTCAGATACATCCCACACTACCACCAACAACCCGAGGAGTTCTGCTCAGGTAAAGTTGGGAGTGGTTGTGGTGACTAGGTGTAGTTGCCGATACCACAGAGAAGAATTTCTGGACAAGCCAGAGTAAAGGAAGGTTATCATGTTTATTATGTATAAATGAGATAGACAACACTTGAGACTTATGCAAGGGCAAGAAAGAGAGAGAGACAGGAGAGAGAGGAGGGGAAGAGATGTCCCTCACCCGAAGGACAAGCTCTGTGAAGATGTACACAAGGCATAGTGCAGGCTCCTCAGGGGGAGAGAATCACACACACATGTCAGCGTCTGAATGATAGCTTTGTATATTATTTGTGGCTTTGGATCTTTCAGAGCTTAAAGACCATAATTTATGACCAAGTTCAAGGATTAGGCCAAGTTCAAACATTAAGGACAAAAAGAAAAAGCTGATTTACTTATTCTTTGTTTCTTAAAGAATTTACTTTTTAGAAATGAGATTTTAAGGTGTTTTATGAGGTTCATTAGTCAGGTTTGTGGTTGAGAGAGGAGGGTGGCAATAAGGTCAAACACCAAGGCCACAAGCCTTCTGGCTGTGAGAAGCACAGCCCACTGGCTGTTCTCAGCATCCTTCTCGAGGAATCTCTTGGGATAAAGACTATAGTGTCCATTGAAGCCTTTGATTTTTGTCGGCCATGTTGATATTTTGGTTCACAGCTACCAAGCAATGCAAAGCAGATCTCAGGGTGAAGGACTGTATGACCTTTCTGTGATTCCTAAGATTTCCCCATCTTGCTAACTACCTTAGCATGCTAGACCAGTCTTTGGACTTGACAGTGTGTGGTTTATTCTCTAAGCTTCAGTGTTAGCCTGTGCAGAGAAGAGGGCTGGTCTACCAGGGTGATTCTGGGCAAGAGCAAGCGCCTTCAGACTGCTCTTCCATGTCTTGAAGGCCAGTGAGAAAAGTGTGTAGCCACAGAAATAGCTCAACAGTTCCAAAAGGACTCTAGTTTTAACCCTCAGTGCTCATTCAACATGAATACTCATTTGTAACACAGGCTCTTGAACTTTAGCAGACACCAGCATGACCCGCGAAAGCATGGGTTCTATCTCAGGGTGCCTGATCTGGTTGCTCTGAGGTGTCAAAGGGTTTGCGGCTTCCTAAGGGATGCTCACAATGTTCCTCTTGGGTCCACACTTTGAGAACCAATGGTTTATGAAGACACTGGATCAGTGTTGTTATCTCTTCCATTAACAACACTCATGTCTTTTCACCATTTTCTGGTTCCCTCCCTGAAACTCAAGACATTAAAAAAAAAAAACTCAATAAAGAACCTTGGCTCTTCCTTCCTCTTTTCCCTAGTATGACCTTGACTGTCCACTTGATGGGATTTAGAATCACTATGGAAACAAACTGGTGAGTGTGTCTGGGTGGGGAGTTTCTAGGTTGAGAAGATCACCCTCACTGTGAGTGGACCCATTCTATGGGCCGAAGTACTGGACTGAATGCAAAGGAGATGGTGGGCTGAGCATGCATGTTCACTTCTCTTTGCTTCCTGTCTGTGGACGCAATATGACCAGCTCTTTCGCATTCCTTCTGCCTCGACTTCCCACTGCAATGGGCTGTACTCTCAGATGGAGAGTCAAAATAAACCCCCTTCCTTAAGTCACTTTTCAGCAGGTATATTTTGTCACAGCCATAAGAAAAGTGACTAATACATCTAATATGTCCAAGTATGAAGAACTCATGTGCAGCATGAGGAATCCACACTCTCTACAGTGTGTGCACAGAGGGCTGGCACAGGCAGAGTCAGCGTCCTTTTCTGTAGATGGGGGCAGGTTGAGAAGTAGGTTAATTTCTGACTTTTCATAATAGCATGTGGCTATTAACCTATTGGGAGTTAGAGGGTACCGGTGCCATAAGATAGGTAGGTAGGTAGATAATAGATAGGTAGGTAGGTAGGTAGGTAG
>LOEQ01003605.1:37704-51228 GCA_001685075.1 Bramus lutescens | reverse complement strand
TAGATAGATAGATAGATAGATAGATAGATAGATAGATAGATAGATAGATAGATAGATAACTTTGGGCTCTGCATATCCTGTGGCTTTCCACATATGGGGCAGTGGAAGGCCTACATGGCTCTATCCCCAGAAAAGAAATTCTGGTAAACATCATGGAAACACCACATGGAATGCTTGTTTTCAGCACTCACTGGTAGGGACTGGTTCCTGCAGAAGCTGATGGGAGCTCTTTTTAGTCGTTCTATGTTTTCTCTTCTAAGCCTCTTCATTGTCTCCTCAGGTAAGTGGTTCCCTACATCCATGTGCTGTCTTCTCTCCAGTCCCAGCTGGGAGCCAGCTAAGCCCACTTAGATTGAGAGTTATAGTCACTGGAGATAGTGAGGACAGCTGGGATCTTGTGTGGTTACTAGGATCCTAACTCTGTCTCTCATGATTGCGGAGCAAGCTCTCATCTGCTGAGCTATCTCTCCACTCCCAGGAACAGAGATATCCTAAAGAGATACTGTGCCCCTCTCTTTGGCTACCAGGAACAGAGAGCTAGCTGATCATGTTTTATTCACCTACAGGTAGCAAAGCAAAAGAACAGGAAATGGGGCTAGGCAAAATAACCCTCAAAGTCCTTCCCCAGCCACACACTACCCTCAACAAGACTGTGTCTCCTTCCACATCCTTCCAGACAGCACTGCTACACAAGGAACAGATGTTCAGATACCTAAGTCTTAGGAGACATTTCTCATTGAACCACCACAGTGGCCAAGGCAGCGGCTGCAAGGTCTTCAAAAAGCACAGATTCAGATATTCTGTGGTGTCTTTTCATCTTCATGCTCAGCCAAGTCACTGGGTCATCCCAGTTCAAGGGCAGGTGCAATAGACTACACAGTGACCTAAAGAGAATTAATGATCATCTTCAATATACCAGGATCAGCTGTGTGTATTATGCACTATGTTCTTGGGGACATTAATTATGAGCAAATTTAGATATAACCATTGCTTGCATGAAGCTGTAGTCAGTTAGTTCCACAAATAAACAGATAGACAATGAAGAAAGGTGCTTGATGCTATAAGAACATTAAGCAGAGAGAAAAGGGGGGCTGGAGAGGCGGCTCTGAGATTAAAAGTACTTGCTGCTCTTCCAGAGGATCTGAGTTCATTTCTCAGCACCCACATCATGTCGTCCATAGTTGCCTATAATTTTACCTCCAAAGGATCCCAAACCCTCTTCTGGTCTCTGCAGGTACCAAAACATGCACATGCATGGGCGCGCGCGCGCACACACACACACACACACACACACACACACACACACATCTTTAAAAAAATGCAGAGTGAAAATGTATAATAAAGAATGCCAGAAAACACCCATCAAAGTAAAACTCTAGCGAAAATGTAAAGAATCATTGAAGCAGCCAGTAAGAATCAACAGAATGCCTTTAACGCATGGTTGACTCTTTGGGTGTTCAGCCTTGGAGGAATAGATTGTAAGCCAAGGCAAGTTGATTTAGCAAGGCCTGGGCTTGAACAAAGTCACTCTGACTAAATGTGGGGGATGGAATGGCTTGCAGGAGTAGCTAGTGGATGGAAAAGCAGAGAAAAAATGGAAGAGGAAGACTGGTAGATGTCCCACGGACCATGTGGGTGATTGATGTGCTGTTAGAGAAAACTAGGTTGCAGGCTGTGAAGACCCTGGAAGAGAAGACATCCTGAACAGGTAACCAGTTTCTCCCCTGCCACCCCAGGAGCCCATGGCACCTCCAGGGAGCCGAGACTGGCACACAGCTTGCCTGGGTTGCACTGTGGAGGAGATAAGGAAGGGGGGCAGATAGCTCACACGCCTCTCCGCAGTTCAGGCTGGGTGTCGAGAGCTTCTTTCCCACCTTGGGCTCTGCAGTGGATCATTGATTTCTGCTGCTGAGAATATAATTTTGGCACCTGTTCTCAGGCCTCTCATTCTGTGCTGTTACCCTGGGGTGGAGTAAGACCCGGCTCTAAAGATTGATGGTTCTAACAGCAGAGAGAGGAGAAAAGCAGGATTTTTTGACTTAAGCCTCTGCTGTCCCAGGGTGGTGCATGAATCACTGTCAGAGTTCTCTGGATACAGGCACCACAAAAATAAAGACCATGCATTTAGAATTATCCATCAGTGGCCATGGTGGGTTTGACTTTACAGTTTTAAACATTTATTTAAAATTATTTGCTTATTCATAGACTTACTTTGAGTATGTTTGTACCACAAAGTGTGGGTGTGGAGGTTCGAGAACAGCTTATAGGAGATAGTTCTCTCTTCCACCATGTGGGTCCTGGGGACTTACCTTTGGTCATCAAGGTTGGTGGCTGTCACCTTTATCCATGGAGACATCTTGAAAGCCTGGATTTTACACTTTTGAAATTAAGATTTTAAACTTACTCAGAAGGGAAACTACAAAATGGACCCACAGTCATCTCAACAGTTATAATTTCGCAGTCAAACGTTCTTTATCTATAACCACACTCTTTTCCCTTTATACTACTGTGAGGAAAATATATATCTGTATACATTTCAGGCTGGATGTTCTTTATGAGAGAGGGTCCTTAAAAAGAAAGCCATCATACTCAAAGGGGTAATTATTGCAAGTATGACTCTGGGAGTAACATATGTATGTTAGAGGTTTCTTAGAATTATAGGGGAGCTGTTGCCTAATGGGGTCCTACTTACTTAGTATTCTGATAAGATACCCCAACAAAAGCATCTTAGGAAACAAAGGATTTATTTCGGCTCACAGTTCCCTGTCAGTACCTGCAGAGAAGTCTCAGTGGCAGGAGTGTGACATAGCTGGGCATATTGCACCCGAAGGCCAGAAACAGGGAAGGATGAACTTATGCATTCATGCCAATGCTCAGCCCACTCACTCCTTTCCGTTCCTTCCAGGACCCAAGCCATGGGGCCACCTGGATCACGTTTAAACCTTCAAGATAGGTCTTCTTCCTACACCAAATTAGTGTAATCAAGGCAGTCCCCATTCCAGACCCAGCCATGGGCCACGCTGCACTAGATCACCCTCACTAAGGAGTCTCTCCCAAATGATTCTAGCTTGTGCCATGTTGACAGTTAATCTAACCATCATACTACCCATTCTCATGCCAAGCCACTCACATGTCTGTGGCAATGCTGGAGTAGATAAGTGTCTTGCTTTGCTGGTACTATAAAGGATAGTGTCCCAGCTCGCATCATTTGTCAATTTGACTCAGCCCACAGTCATCCAAGAGAAGAGCCTCCACTGAAGAATTGCCTAGGTCACATGGGCTTGTTGATATGTCTGGGGGAGATGCTCTTGACTATCAATTGATGTAGGAAGTCTCAGCCCACTGTGCATGGTACCAACCCTGGGCAGGTAGTTCTCAGAGGTATAAGAAAGTGAGCTGAGGATGAGCCTATGAACAAGGCAGCAAGTAGTGACTCTTCATGGTTCCTGCCGCTGGGTCTCTACCTTGGGCTCCTATGCTGACTCCTGTCAATGATGGATTCTCACAGTGAGCTGAAACAAACCCTTTCCTCCCCTATGTTGGTCAGAGTGCTTTATTACAGCAACACAATGAAGCTAGGACAGACAGTAATATAATACATCTATGTTGCTATAACTGCACAGCCCAGTTCATAATGCTGGATGTTAATAAGTGGCTATGTTGATAATTTATGTATTTGCTATACTTTCTAATTATTATTTTACAAATATATATGATATGCTATAAGCATTTTAACATAAAGCATAAAACAAAATGCCAAGTTCACTGTCATAGTCTCTTATATCTCATTCACTGTGTACTTTGATTGACTCAAGGAGTTTTGCTGAACACTGGGCATGGTAATGCACACCTTTAATCCTAGCCCTCAGGAGGTGGAAGCAGGCTGATCTCTGAGTATGAGGCCAGCCTGGTCTACAGAGAGAGTTCCAGGATAGTCAGGGCTATACAGAGAAACCCTGTCTTGAAAAACCAAAAGAAGAAGAAGAAGCAGTTATGTCAAATGACTCACATTGTTTGCTAAGCACATCTCTGCTGTTCACATAGTAATGGAAGTTGCTAATGATGTATTTCTCAGAATGCATTCCCATTATGTATTGATACCTGTTTTATGTGTAATTAGGGAGTATAATAGTCTATCAGAGATTATTTGATAGCATCAAATGATGAATGGCTACACATGATATTTCCCTTAGCTATCCTGTAGAAAGGATGTCGTTCCTTTTAGTTAATTGCTTTGCTCATATGAATCAGGGCTTGAGGGAAGTCCACACATTTTCACAGACTCTGCACCTCTTGGGTCTTTTGTGCTCTGTAGATTCCCTTTTCTGTTATCTCTTTCATTAATTAGTTAGCTAGTCAGTTAAGTGAGCACCTGTGTTTGTTTGTGTGTCCATGGCACTGCACACATAAGGAGATCAGAAAACAATGTTTGGAACTCAGGTCTTGCCTTCCTCTGGAGTCAGGGTCTCTTTCGTTTTCTACATAGCATACTCCAGGCGAGCTGGCTCATGAGCTTCCGGCAGATAATCCTGTCTCCGATCCTAATTTTGCCATAGGGGTGTATACAGATGTGCACCACTGCATACTGGGTGCTAGGGGTCCAGCTCAGACCCTCGGAGCTGAGGCAAGAGCTTTTACCTGCCATCTCCTCAGCCCCCACCTCCATCTAAAAAAAAAATCTCTTGTCGTTATGTTGTAGAAGCTATGTGGCTCCTGCTAAAGGTTTTTCTGCCCCATTGTCTTGCTGACAGCACATCTGTGGTGGCATTTAACAGGAGCCTTGTCTTTTGACTCTCCTGTAACTTGGATGTTGAATTTTCATTGAATTCATGATCAGCACTTTCTTCTTTTTTTTTTTTTTCCNGCACTTTCTTCTTTTTTTTTTTTTTTCCTTTGGCAAACCCATTTTGTCTGTACTGCTGTGCTTTCTGATCAAGAGGAGGCAGTATCTGTCTCTTCCTGAGCAGTCATTGACCACTGTGTAGACACTGATGAAGGGCTTCATTAGGGGCTGGAGGTTGGTGGTGGGCAGAGTCTGTATCCACTGATTTTTCCTGTTGTAACTAGAATTAATTTAGACAGAAAAAACCTTTATTTAACCATTTTGTAAATGAATGATGGTTGGTTCTGATTGGTGACATGACTTCGTGGTTGTGTACAGCTCTTGCAGAGGGCCTGAGTTCAGTTTGCAGCACTCTCATAAGGCAGCTCATGACTTGACTGTAATTTCAGCACTATGGGATCAGATGCTCACTTCTGGCCTTTGCAATTACCTGTACTCACATATGCGTGGTTATAACAGTCTCTGAGATACCTAACAATTGCTTTAAAATATTATGGTATTGGAGAGATGGCTCAGTGTTTAGGAACACATGTTATGTTATTCTGGCAGGAGGACCCTGGTTCAATTCCCAGTACTCACATGGTGGCTCACCACCATCCATAACTCCAGTTCCGGGGAACCCAACATCCTCTTCTGATCTCACAGGCACCAGGTATACACATAATACAGATATACATATGAGCAAAACACACACATAAAATAACATAAATAAAATTTAAAAATCACAGGTTAAAGCATTTGGCATTGTATTCAGATTTTCCCACACTTGGCCAATGGGAACCTCTTTGAATTGCCTCCAGAATATCCCTTTGACACAGCCCTAGTCTTCTCTGATTTCTTTTTTCTCTTTCTTTCTTTCTTTCTTTCTTTCTTTCTTTCTTTCTTTCTTTCTTTCTTTCTTTCNTCTCTCTCTCTCTCTCTCTCTTTCTTTCTGGGATGACAAACACTCCAGGTACATCTTGTACATTTCCTAGCTGAGACATGAGATTGTTCATCTCTTCAAGGAGCCCCGACTTCTCCCAGTGAGAAACGGCATTACGGCATTTAGAGATACCAATCTCAGCACAGGGAGTGCTCGTTGTTCCCGGATTCCTGTCTCCAGGTGTCTCCCCTGAAGGCCGAGAGTCAGGGACTGTGTCTCCTAGCAATACGCATCATTCAGATAGCTCTTATTCCTGCTGAGAATTACAGGGTTTTCAGCTGTGACTGTCTATATTGTGTCGGTACTTCCTTCCTTCCCTGTCGAATGTCCTGCTTTCTTGCGACAGTCACAAAATGACTCATGTGACTAATGCTGCCTTCAGTCATCCCAGTGTCACCAACATAGTCACTAAAATTAGTTGGCTTTTTCAGTTCCTGCCTGATCCTTATGATGTGTCTCAGCAGGAATGCATAACCGAATAACTACGGTGTATGCTTTGAATGACGTCAGTGAGTGTGTACACAGTCACACTGAGATTCCACTTTTTTGGGGGTGGCTCATTGGGAATGCATTCTAAAACAAAAAATATGGAAAGATAGCTATCTCTACCTAATGCCTTCTCTCTACCAAAAGTAACAGCTTTAAAAATGTGTGTGTTTTCTTTCTATTGTACAGACATGTTGATATAGAAAGTGTGTCAGGTGGGTGTGTAAGTTGCACTCACAGCTCCTGTTTCTTTACTAAGCTGTGATATTTTGCACACATTATCTACCATTTTGCTTTATATTAGGCTAGTAATATATTCCAGATCATAAGCACAAATAGTGCCACCTTAAAAGCTATTGGACATGCATGCTAATCTCCTGAGCTCAGTTTTCTCACTTTTCACATTAGAGCAATAAATCTCCCCTCAACGATTGTTGTAAAGGTTATCTATGGAGGTACCAAAACAGGGAACACACACACGCACACCTAAATTGTTTTATAAATGCCATAATATTTAATAATTTGTGTGAATCTCTTGCTTTATTAACATCAGTGTCCCACAGTCTAGCCTGAGAGGGGTCAGAAAGGAATTTGAAAGCCAAAAGAAATTAGGATGTTAATACTGATAACAGCCCTTAGAGCTCTGGGCAGGTAAGCTCTTTATTTTATAGGGGAGAGAAACAGAGACACGGAGAGATGAAATGATTTGCCCAGGGTCACAAACCAGGATGGGAGAAGTCTGCCAGAGACACCAGTCCAATTATTTTCCAAGATAACTTCTCTCTAAAGCAAAGTTCATCTTCTGCGGCTGCTAGAAGCTTCTCTGCATACAGCTGCCTTCTCTCTACAAAAAGAGAAGAGGGGTGAGGGATGGGTCAGTGAAAGTATGCCTTGAAGAAGATTCTTCCCTCCCTTGGTATGCAAACATAGTAACCGCAACTGGGGGCTGATGCCTATCAGCTCACAGGGGCTCTAGTCCACCCAGTTGGAGGCTGTGGCGATAAGGAAGTTCATAGAATAGCTCCTTGCCCTCAGGGGGCTTCAAAACTATTAGAACAACTTCAAATTCATTTAAAAACCAAATATGGCTTAAAAATATGTGTCAGCGCTTAAAATAGTCATGGTCTTGAATGGCATTATCTTATTTTCATTTCCCAAGCCCTAGGAGATGTCCACTGTTATTTCTTCTCTTTCACATACAAAAACAAGTAAGGCCTAAGGAGATGCTGTGACTCCCCCACCTCCCCGTGTTCTATAGCTAATGAGCAGAAAAGCTGAGTGTACACCTAGGGCAGTTCAATGCCAGTTGCCATGTCCTTCATTAGATGCTAACAACATGTGTTTCAGTGCTGGTACATTTTTCACTTTGACTCTTTTTGTTGTTGTTGTTGGGGACAAAGCAAAGGAGGTGGGGAGGGGAAGGTATTGCCCAATAGGGTGCAGCCATTTGGTAATTAATGTATTCATCTTTTTCATTCATTGCTTACTGAGGAATCTGCAGAAACTAACTGACCCCAGGCTAGACCACTTTAGCAGACAAGAAGGTTTACAGTCAGCCCTTGGTTTTCTCATTGGTAGCACTTATCTGAGAGGCTCCCCTGAGATTTAAATGAGCAAGGGTTGTTCCAGAGCTGTCTGATGGTCACTTGAGCTGTTGCCGCTAAGCTCTCTACTGAGCAATCTGTGTTTCAGTGGACGCCATCCTGAATCTGGATTCCAGTTCAGTTCTGCCACCATGAACACCAACAAGGTACCTGCCACTCTGCTATTCCGTTTCCTCATTGGTCAAAGGAAGTGCTTTGATCTGTTGACTTATGACATTATTCCATCATCAAGTTTCACTGTTTCAAGGGGGGTCTTATCCTCTCCATCCATCACAAATATGCAAAAGCATAATCTTTATAATCTAGAAACATTTATTTCATTTTCAGTTTTGTGGCTTACTTCTGTACTAGTGGCTTGGCTGTTGTGATGATAAAATACTATGACCAAAAGCCACTTGAGGAAGAGTCTGTTTTGGCTTAATGCTCCAGATGAAAGGCTACGTAGTCATCAGGAAGGCATGACGTGGTAGCAGGAAGAGGAAACTGGCTCATCGCATTTCCATCTACACACAAGAAGCAGACAGAGAGAACAGGAAGTAAGGCTCTGAACCTTCAAAACCTACCCCAGTGGCGTATTTCCTCCAGCAAGGCTACCTACCTAAAGGTTCCATAACCTCACCAAATAGTATTACCCATTGAGGAGCAAATATCCAAATACATGAGCCTGTGGGAAACATTTCTAATCCAAACCACCCAACCACACAAAGAAATGGATTTTACTGTGACATTTTCTGTTCAGTTTTATGGCACTCAAGCACGCTAGGCAGGTATTACCACTGAGTTATCCTCACAATCCTAGAAATTCATCTTCAAAATGCCCCCTTTCAACAGGAAGGTAAGTGAAGTCAAATTATTCTCTACATTGAACTTATTAAAGTGTGATGCACAGACCCTTTAGACCAATGGTTCTAAACTTGTGGATCGCAACCGTTTGAGGATCAAATAACCCTTTTGCAGGGGTCACCTAAGAACATGAGAAAGCACATATATTTATGTTCTATTCATAACCATAGCAAAAGTACAGTTATGAAGTAGCAAAGAAAATAAATATTTTTTAGTTAGGGGTCAGCACAACATGAGGAACTGTATTAAAGAGTCACGGCATTAGGAAGCTCAAGAGGTAGGTTAAAAGGACAGATGCTAGAGGCTTCAGTCAGCTGGCCCACTTAGTCGAAGCTTTGAAATCAAGGTCCAGATACTTGCCTAAGAAGGTGGTCCCAGCCTTTTCCTGTGAGGACATGGGTTTGGGACCCACTGAGTAAGAGAAACGAGCAAAAGAATGGTAAATCAGAGTCAGTTGGATAAGTTAGGGATCTCACACTTGAATATGCCCTTCAGTCGGCTGAGGTCTTGTTACTATGTGGATGCAGGCTCAGGATGTCTGAGGTGGGACCAAGAGACTGTATCACACTGAGAGTGGCTTTGAGCTTTGGAGCTGTATTCATGAGCTATAAGACCTCAGGGTAAGTCCTGACCACTGACTCCCTAGCATCTTCCTCTGTAAGGACAGTATTGTCTACCCATAGGTTTATTAATTGAATTAAGCAAAATAATGTGTGTTAAACTGCTTGCGACATGACAGTTTGAATAAAAAATAAAATTGACTCAGACCCTCAGGTGGGTGGGATACCAGCAATATATTTCTAAAATCTCTACCCTTGAAAGATTTTTGTTTTTAGACAAGGAACTTGATCACCAAGTACTCTTCCCCAACCTGATCTAAATTCGTCGTATCCGTAGACACCCAGTTTGAAAATATTTGATTCAGGAAGTGATGGGGTAAGGTTTTAAATAAGACTGTCACTTCCCAAACAACACAGGTCATGAGAGCTATGTAAGGCTCACTCCTTGCTTTCTAGGCAAATGAATGCAGGAAGGCTTTTATTTCCCCTGTGTGTCAGACATCGACACAAATCATCAAATACGTGAGCATGACGATCTAATTCCACCCTGAGCCATGCGTGCTAGGAAACCAGTGGGTATGGATACCAGGGTTGGGATGCTGCGTCAGAGGCTCAGCATTCTTGAAGGTGGCCAAGGCTCCCATGAGAGAGATAACCAGTAGCATGATGAGCCATTTCCCTTTCCACGTGGGGGCCTCTGGCTATAACCTGACCTGGATTTAGATTCTGAAGTTTCCATTTATTGAGTTTGGAAAATGCAATTCAAGAAATCTTTATTGAGCATCCATCATGCCAGGCTTTGGGCTATGTACAGGCACACCAGGATAAGACACTTGATATTGCAAGCGTGCTGGCAGCTGGCTTTCGGTGTTCATGGGGAATACATTTCAAGATGAGAGGCCTGAAAACAGTGTTAAACTCTACATGTAACATACTTCTCTCTAAACACATGTGTTATTTCCTCTTCTCATTTCTGTGACAAACAATGGGTTTATTCCAGCGAAGCTTGGTAGAGAAAGTGTGGTGACAGCCGGTCACATTGTATGCTGAGTCAGGAAACAGAGACAGGTGAATGGTGGTACCCACCTGGCTTCCTCCTTTCTTTTTGGTTCAAACTGGCACCCCAGCCTGTGGAATGGTGCCACAGCATGTCCACAGACCTACAGAGGGTGTCTTCTAGGTGAATCCAAAGCCAGTTCCATGGAAATAAAGAAGAACAGTCACAATGTATATACTTTTGACAAAGTTTAACCTGTAAGTTAGGCATGCTAAATAATTATCTAATCATAATTAAACAGAACTACTATAACAATGTGATTTAATATGTTCGCTCACAGAAATAGCCTATTGCGCCTACCTTTTCACTTAGCAGGTGATGGTAATGCTTCTTCTTGTCATACCTAGCTTTTCAGTATCATTATCTATATTCTTGGATCTCTGGGCTATTATTAAGTAAAGTAATGGTTCCTTGAACACAAGCCCTAGGGCTGATCAGTGCTTGAGCTGACCACCTATATGGTATGAAGTGACTGAGGGTCAGTAGCAGCTATGATACAGACACACAGAACATGGCAAAAGGCTTTATCATGTTCCGGGCGACACACTCATTCAAGGAATTTTCTAATTAACGTTTCAGACGCCAGTTAGCTGTGAATTACTGAAGCTGCGGAGCAAAACCTGAGCTAAGAGGAAATAAACGCAATGAGAAGGGATACAACCCCAGGCAATTACAATGAGGGCTGGACAGGAAATGAGCAAAGACCTGTAATAGGAAGACAGGGTGGCATTCTTCTGGAGAGTCAGGCAAGAGCCCTCTGAAGAGGGAAATAGTTCAGTTAAAGGTCAAGCCCGAACATGGATTGGCCCTTCACAGATGGGAGGAGTGAGCGGCACGTGGGAAGACCGCCAAGAGGTGGAAGGCTTTGTAGGTTTGCTTCTTGATAAGGAAACCCAGTATAGTTGTGCAGTGTGTACTCGTGTGTGTGTGTGTGTGTGTGTGTGTGTAGGTTGGGGTGATGGCCCTAAGATTGAAGAGATGAGTGATAATAAGAGATACCAGTTCTTGAAGACTCACTGGGGGTGTGACAGGTGCTCCCCTAATGGCTTTGCTTATAATAATTCTTTCAAGGCTCACACTGGCTCCTCTGTACACTTTGTAGATCACGTGACAGAATCATGCAGGGGTGAAGCAGAGCTTGTTGGGACTTAATCTGTTAAGGAAGTCTCAATGTCTGTTGCTTCAAGGGCAGGTGGTTTGAGGACTTCATTTGTGGTCCCTTGCCTGCACGCCTTGCTGTATCTAATCCACCCTCCTCCAAGCTTTAGGGCCACTTCTCCCTCGCCCCTTCTCTCCCACCCTAGCTGTTATCCTGAGGGGTAGAAGCCGAGAACCTGAAAACTATGGAGGAGGCCACTGTCTTGCTCATTAGCTCTCATGTGCAGCCAGCTGACTTTTGTTAATATTTTTCTTCATTTATAGTGACATTTAGTAAAATTTATTTGGCGTAGCCTGGCAGAGTGGTTATTGGTAAGGGATGCTGTGGGCTAGGCGTGAATGTCAGCTTTGTTCTTCACCGTGTGCCCTAGTACCTTATGAAGCCACTGGGTATAAGATATATAGCTAAAGTAATAAAAACAGGTTAGGCAAGCAATGCTTGTGAAAACTGCCCTTCCATTGTGAGAATATCTTTAGTCCAGAGATGTGAAAACAGTAGAAGGGACCAAGCATGCTGTTTTAAAACAGAGTGAATAGGATGAGGTGACAGGGTGACTCACCAAACCTCAGCATCTCACCTGAAAAATGGGCATAGCAGCACTCATCTTAGTGTGGTACTGGGAGCAGATCAGGTTTGTGAGGACAAGAAAACCTACTGTGGGCAGGCCGCCCTAGTATATGCTTATGACACTACCATAAAAGAGGAAGATGTTAAGCTTGCTCTTCATGGCTGTCATTTGCAGCTCCACAGCTAGAAGAAAGCTCTTACTTCATTATTTAATATTTTATTAAGACAGGGTCTTGCTATGTAACCCTATCTGGCCTGGAACTCTCTAGGTAGATCGGGCTGACCTTGAGTTCCTAGAGATCTGCCTGTCCCTACCTCTCAAGAGCCAGGATTAAAAACCCACCCAGTTAAGATTTCGCTTTATTGTGGAAAACAAAGTTTCATGTAACCAAACATTTTGGCTGGCCCTTGTGAATTGATTATAATAGAATATGTCTTTGCTAAAGCTGCCATAGCCACAGGGAAGAAACACTTACATTCGAAATCACAGTGTTGCCATGAGAAGAAAGCCAGTTAATTAAAGACTCCTCAGATCTGGGATTGTATTAAGTTGGGCAGAGACCAGAGCTGATACTCCTGTTTGTATTAACTACTGGTAAGATTAATTTGTAGGAATGCTTCTTTTTAATGTGCTGTGGTGGCAAGGTGCAGAGTTAAGAGTTCGGACCATATGATAATAATTTCTAATATTTGGGGAGTACTTGCTATGTCTCAGGCACCAAACTACCCTTTTCACATGTATTATCCAGTTCTCACAGAAAATGTCTTATAAAGTTGGCAGAAGAGGAAACTGAGTTCCAAGAAGTTGGCTGCATTTGCCACTGGTAAGCACTCAGCTTTGACTACGATTTGTTTCCACCAGGACTTGCCTTGGTATCCAGAGTAGCCGTGGCAGGAGTTGGAACCTAGCAGGAGGTGGTTGGGCCATTCACTGTCATGAATGGATTAGTCTTTTTCTTCTCCAAAGATAAACAACAACAACAACAATACAAAAACGAGTAGGGGTAGGCAAGATGGCTCAGTGGATAAAGGTGCTTACTGCCAAGCACGAGCCTTTCAGTTCAGTTTCCGAAGCCACTATGGTGGATGAAGAAAATGGACCGCCTGGGAGTTTATCTGATACACTTGCTCAGGGCGAGCCTTTGGGGTGAAGCTATGGGAAAAACAGGTTGTTGCTAAAACAGGAAAAATAGTGTGATATTTTTTCAGGTCCTTCTGCCGAGGGACATGTGGAACTTCTAGGCACTTCTATGCGAGGGTATTATTTAGGGAGTCTAAGGGCAAGCAGAAAGTCTATTTAACTCCAGATGGGCGCAGATACTGCGGGAAGGCCAGGGTTCAGAAGCTAATCTAGACATGCCCTGCCCCTCACGGAGTTTCAACTCTAGTGAAGAATAGAAAGATGCTAATAGATGAAGGGGGTGCGCTACTGTGAGGAGCAGCGAGGCAACGCTGAAACAATCAGCCTGTGAAGTGGCTGTTG
>LOEQ01003605.1:20499-37689 GCA_001685075.1 Bramus lutescens | reverse complement strand
GGGCCGCCATGTCCCGCGGAGAGAAAAGGCAGCTGGTCCCTCAGCTCTCATTAAGGACTTAAGCCTTCTTCATATTGAAGAGCTTCCATAAACAAAGCCAGAGATTACTGAATGTTTCCACACACAAAAAAATGTTTGTATATCTGACAGTGCCTGCATAAATGGGAGTCCTTGCTGTTGGTCAACAGTTTGAAGAATGTTCCGTACTGAGGTCTGAGGAGCCACAGGAGTAGGACAGATTCATAAGCTGTATGTGGTTGTCTCCCTTCCATAGTTTTGAAGATTTCATTTGTGAGGAAGTGACTCTTTCCAGCCTCCATCTCTGACTTCTGATTCTGAATTTATTTGGCATGGTGTCATCTCTTGGGAGCACTGGCACTCTGGAGTTAGGGATGCATGTTTGGCTTGTCTCCCCCAGGGGGCAGCACATCTTCCTGGATTGTTCCTGCCTTGTAGAATTTCTCTACCCCAAACACAAGGTAATTGAAAACTTGTAGACTCTTCGAGGGAATTCAAGTGACATGCGACATTTCCTGAGAAGACTTCAGCAAACATTGTGTTATACATCTTTTACGTTCAGGCGAGTCCTCTGCCCTCTTCTTTGGTTGCCTGTTTGTGAAATATGCTCCCTCTCTTTCTGGTTGAGGCTTATCGGACTAACTGTAGACACACTTAGATGTTTGCCGTCTTCCAGAATAAAAATACATGAAATCTAGATCCATGACACTCAATTTGGTAGCCACCAAGACACTGGTCATTTGAAATGTAGCTGATCTAAGTTGAAGTATGCTGTAAATATAAACTGTACACCAGGTTTCAAAAATATATCACAAGGAGAAAATTCAGAGCCTCTTCTTAAAATTAGCTTTGTATTGAGTTACACTTTATTGAAGGATATTTTGAATCCATGGATTAGCATGGTTTTCAAGCCCATTTTTTGCCCTCTTGGAGCTCTTTATAAGATGTGCCACTAGATAGAAAAATGTAAATTTTTGGAGTTAGTGGCTCCAACTATGTTTCTGTTGGAATATGTTGCTCTTGATCTTGGCTCTTGTCCCTCGAGAAATAAAGCCAATCCACAGATAAAGATTAAGGCAGCAGTTCCAGACGTGGATAGGAGGAAGCATGCAACTGCAGAGGGAGTGAAGTGGGGTACAGGAGGAGAAGTGTGGGAGTTAGGGAGATGGGGAGGAAGAAAAGTTAGACAAGGAGAACCAGAGCTAAAGAATGCAACAGTCAGAGGCCATCTGGGTTCCAAATGACAAATCTGTTCTTGGTGACTGTCTCAGGAGTAGATTATCAACATCTACTATTGGGTTCTAAGAGACACCTCCTTTTACTGGTTAAAGTATATTTGTTCTTATTTGTTATCAAAAGATAACTTCTGAGACATAATGATCTCTGAATTGCTAAATGGATACAGCTAAAGCATCTAGATATTATAATATAGAGTAGGGATGGGAGGTACCCTGCATAAACGTAGCCACTTGTCTATCTTATGCTAGCTCAGACATTGCTAATCCATCAGCATGCTGCCCAAAGTCTTAGAATCTTTCCCAGGGAGTCTGTTCTTTCTTTCTATAGACCCTGTGGGATCTGTAGATTCAAATCAGGTCGTTTGACTTGGGAGTGGTACCTTTATCTTCTGGTTTTACTGGGATCTTTTTCAATTATTTCTCAGCAATAGACTGGCAATGGTACATGAGGAAAAATCTCACTGTAATTCTTGGAGGGAGAACATTGAATTAGACATCATAGGGACCCAGATTTTATCTCACGTGGAAACGGAAATGTGAACTTGTATTGTCTTTCTCTGAAGTTCAGTTTACCTTTTCAGTGAAACAGCAGTAATAACAGTGCCTACAGGCAGGGCTGATATGAGGAACAGGTACCATAGAGGATAGAAAGGAATCATAGATGGGAGCTGCTGCTCTCCCCTAGGTCCTCAAGGGATCAGAGCCCAAATAGGTCAGCTTTTGTTCTCTGAACTTTAGCAAAAGACTAAAAAGATGTGAGAACCCAGGCTTTGGAAACAATTCTCCACAATTCTATTAAATTAAATGGGGGCTGTTTCTAGGAGCCAGCAGGACCCATCAATTTTGTGTCTTCTCATTTTATTTTATTTTTATTTTATTTTCAGCACACAGAGGAAATTGGCACTAAGAAGCTGTACTGACAAGAGAGATTTTGGAAAATGACTCATTTGGAATTTGCTGGAGGAGTTTGAAATTGGTGAAGCTTCAGCATTTAGAAGGAAAAAAATGATGGTGTTTGGAGTTTGTATGTGTCTGTGTGTTCATGTCTGTGTATATGCTTGTGCTGTGCATGAGTACTCATGAGTGTGTGCATGTGCACGTGGGTGCATGTGGGTGTGTACATGCACAGCAGTGAGTCAGTGTATAAAAAGTATCTCTTAGTGAGTAAGGGCACCTTGTGCCTTTGCCTGGGCCCGATACAAGTCATCTTCTTGTACGTTGCTAAAGCTTTTGTTGAAAGAACAGAGCCATGGATTCAGGCAAATAAAATCTATTCATAATTATGACAAGAACATACAATAATTTTCTTTCAAATTATCTTTCTCCATTGCAGAAGATCACTTGTGCATCTCCATCTTTCTGTATCCTGGCTTCAGTGGTCCCTCAACTTAAAATCAATCAAGAAACAACAAAGTCAATAGTTCTGATAATAGATAGCAGCTTAGTTGCCTTTACCTTGTATTACACATTGCCCTAAAACATCAGACATATTCATTTAACTTACTCCTACTAAAAGGTAGAAGGTACTGCTAGAATATCCTTCTTACAGATGGAGAGAAAATGATTTATCCAAGACTCCACAGCTAGTTAGTAGAACAGGTTACCAACTGTTCATGACTCTGTGAAGACCAAGGCCACTGGGCAGGGAGGAGTGAACTCCAGACTGTTTCTAAAGGAAGGGTGAGCTATCAGGGATAACAGTGCAGAATCTCAGAGCAGAAAGGAGATCAGTAACCCAGCATTCTTCTTTCTTTATTTTAGAACTGAGGAAACTGAGGTTTAGAAAGGTAAAATGATTTGTCAGAGGTCATATAAAGAGTTACTGACAGCTAGGAGGAAAGTCAAATTTCCCTATTCCTGTTCTGTTGTCAGTCCAGTGGCTTGAAGCCAATCCTCTCTAAAGCTGTCAATATGAGCCGGGGCTTTCTAGAGGAAGGAAACTAACAGACTGTGCCTGTAACTATAAAAAGGAATTGATCGAGATGGCTAACACGACCAGAGGTGGGAGTAGTTCCACAATGGCATCTGTGGGCTAAGGATGGAGAAAAACTTCGTTCAAGAAGCCAGAAGCTTCGTAACAAGAGAGACTAATGATGCAGCTCCTTGCATGGAACTGGAGGCCCGGAGATCTCTCTGGAGAGCCACTGGTGCAAGCCCATGTCTAAGGACTGAAGAGCCTGGAGCTTAACGTTTGCAGGTAATGGCAACAACAAAATCAGCATTGGCTCAGGTAGAGCCTAACGCATGTGCTATCTTCTTATTACTTTTGGTTCCACATGGGCCTCTAGCTTGCTTCCAGTGGGCAGTGGGACATCCCCACACAATTTGGTGACCCACACCATCTCTGGAAACAGGAGGACAGACACACCAAGAAGTGTGCTTTGGCAACTTTCTGTCTTAATCCAAACAGTCGACAGCCCAGCTAACTATTACAATGTTCATGCTTTTTCATTTTGGGGTTCCTAGACTGTTTTCTGTTTCTCTTCATTAGCTGGCAAGTTAGAGGTCCTCATCTTCAAGTTCCAGTGCTATTCCAGATCCCTCCTTCTTTGTCCACCATTGCCTTTGGCTCAGACTTCACATGCCTATCAGATTGCTCTTCTCACAGCACGACTTGATTTTTCCCAACCCAAGAGCCTCAGTAATCCTCCTTGTCATAGAGGATGCAGAGAAGTAGCCGGATTAGCCCATAGTTGTGCATGTGAACCCAGTTGTGTCAGTGATGTTCAGTCCTATAACCTAATATGAGTACTTTATTTCCAAAGGGGTTTCCAAACCCATAGGATGTAAGCCTGTGGGGTCACTTGAGACCCTGTCTGAGGAAAAGCAATGTTGACATAGGAAAAGAGGGGATTCTCACTGGACACCTAACAGCTCATGGATTTCACAGGCAAGTTCCTCGTATCTATCGGAAGGATAGATAAACAAGGCCAATAGAGATGCTTAGGACACATTTCTCTGCCCTTTAGTGTCCAGTACTGATACCTAGATTCATATACAGGTATCTATGACTCAAGGTAGAATATAAAGAAGCCAACAATATTCTGTTAATATATAAATGACACAGAGTCCCCACTGAATTGGAAAATAGAATAAGGTATTTCTTATAATACAAGATTTAGTAGATTTTGAAGACTGCAGAGATACAAAAATTCCAGATAAAGAAACCAACATACACTAGAATAGAGAAACGGAATCTTTTGCACACAAAAAGGAAATAAATGGGCAGTCCGGTTTATTCAGAGTGTGCATTCCAAGAGAAAGGACACCAGGAAATTAAATTCATTGTGTCAAATAAGATACAATGTGGTTATACTAACATTGTCTTGATTAATGTCCCCCCACTTAGAAAAGGCTAGGATCGTGTCTGGTGAATGTGTGGGTGCTCAAGACATTAAACACCTTTTAAATGAACTAACAAAAGTTTACACCCTCTACCCTAAATGATTACAACACAAAGGATGGGACATATTCACAATACTCTCCATTTTATCACTAACACCGTGTCTGGTCTAGAAAGGGCATTCAATAAGCACATTGAATATGCATGTACATTTCTATGTCAAACCAAGGACACTACATCTAATTCAACAAAGAAGGGAGAGTGATCAAAGACTTTAGAAAAATCCAACATTTGAAGAGGACTTACTATGTGCCATCCACTGCATGTATGTGACAAGAACAGGTCTGGCTTTAATGAGGAAACTCTCGGCCATGGTGAGAGGGAAAGAAGAAGAATTACAGTGGAAAGTTGGCTCCCATCAATCTTAAGCTATGTCGAGTGTTATTTGAACTGGATCTAGAAGAATGTGCAAGGAGATTGGAAAGCCAGGAATGGCTGCAGGAGTAAATTGGCACGATGTGGCCAGGCACAGACAGGAAGCTAGGAGGAACCGAAGGATGGCAAGACAAATCCCCCTGTCTAAAGATAACTGAAACATCACCTGCATTTGCACCACATCCAAAAATAAAGGCGGATTCCTTGTCTTTGTGTCTGTGATGGCTCACCATATGCTCGCAACCAAGAGGCTATGACAGAAGTTTATACCGCCCAACTTTGGTGACAAATCCCAAAAAGTTAACTCAGTTTCGGCATTGCTTGCTGTTATAATTCCACCCTTGATAACAACTTCAGTTACTAAGTAAATATTCTGACTGTCCAGGAACAGCCATGTTGTAAGAAGATCCAATTTTAATCCATAGGAACCATAAGGAAAGAGGCATAGTCACACCAACAGCCCAACAGCAAGGGAAGTACACAGAGGCTACCGTCCTTCACTCTTCCAGAACTCACACCATTAAGAGACCTCAGGGAAGGCCCCAAGAGGAAGAACCAGTTGTGCTCGGTGTTTGGTGAACAAGATGAAGAACCAAACTCAATCCTCAGGGCCCAAACTGGTCCTGTGGAGTTTTGGGTAGCCACATGGGTCTGAGAGTCTGGGACCCATCTGACTGCTGGGAACACGACTTGGGAATTGATGTGTGAAGGCCACGCAGCAAGTAGGATTGAGAGTCACATGATGAGATTTGGTTTTTGAAGCTATGAGAATAGATGAAATTGTCAAGGGAGAGAATGGGGCCAGGAACAAGGAGGGCCAAGGGCCACAGGTGAGGAAGAGGAGCTGATGTAAAATAGAGATCTGTCATTGAATAGCTACATAATTTTAGTTTGTTCATTTGCTTATTATCTGACTCTTCCATATGGACTACAAGCACTATAGAAGTGGGGCTCAAGTCTCTTTGGCTACTTTGCCAAATGTATTAATCAGGCGTGCTATAGTAATGGCACTATCCAATCATCTTAGTGGCTGCTAGAAACAGATGGTTCTTTTTCTACTCCCCAAAAACTGGTTCTGCTGCAGGTAAGTTGCAGCTCTGATAGTGGCATCAATCTCCTCTCATTTGAGGTGGAAGGATCAGACTCTGTCAGGCATGCATGGTTCTCAGAAAGAGAAGAGAAGCAAGCTCTCCTCAGAAGCAGGGAGCCTAAAAGATCCTGCCTAGGTGCCTACCCCATTCTACTGACTAAAGCTTGACACATGTCCAAGCTTAAAGTAATCCTTGGGAACCACAGCAAATTATAAATGGTGGTGAATAAATGTGTATCTGTATGCGTTTTTATGAATGTGGGTAAATGTTTATCTGAACATATCTTTATGATGAATAACTGTAAACAGCACCACTCCCACCAAGCAGCATTTAAGAGCCACTCAGGGATATTTATAAGAGGAAAGAATGGAGGAAAGCAGTGATCTCCCATCTTGATGTGGGAGTACCCTCTGTGTGCTGTGATTACCATTTATAAATAAAGAAACTGCCTTGGCCTGTTGATAAGGCAGAACTTGGGTAAGCAAGAAAGATGGAACTGAATGCTGAGAGGAAGAAGGCAGAGTCAAGGAGATGCAATGGATCTGCTGCCAGAGATAGATGTGCTGAAACTTTGCTGGTAGGCCACGACCTCGTGGTGATACACAGATCAATAGAGATGGGTTAAATTAAGAGTTAGAGTTAGCCAATAAGAAGCTAGAGCTAATGGGCCAAGCATGTTTTAATTTAACATAGTTTCTTTGTGGTTATTTTTGTTCTGAGTGGCTGGGACGAACAAGTGGCTTCCTTGCAACACCATCTCTTCTTCTGAAGGAAGGAAAGAAGGAAGGAAGGAAGGAAGGAAGGAAAGAAGAAAGGAAGAAAGGAAGGTAGGAAAATGGTCAGGGAGATGGGTGATCAAAAAGTAAACAGAGATTTCAGTACGTAATACTTCTGTGAGAGGAAGAGAATATGTTAAGGGTATGGCCACTGTTACGATGCCCATGCTCCAGGAGATGGCAACAAAGTCATTGAGTCATTGAACTAAGTGGGTTAAAAGGATATGTGAATGTAGGAGAAGGGATGTGTTGTTGGGGGGAACATGATAGAGTTGGAAGTGGGCAATGGGATATAATTCATTATATCTATGTTAGAAATTCTCAAGAATATATAAAGAGAATTGTATTAAAATGTGTAGGCAGATGACTGAGATCAATGGTTAATAGTACCTACTGCTCTTACAGAGGAACCTAGTTCAATTTCCAACATCCATGTCAGGCTGCTCATAACTGCCTATAACTCCAACTCCAGGGAGACCCGGTGCTTCCACAGGCAAGTGCACTCACTTGAACAGACACGGGCAATGCACATAATTTAAAATGTGTTCATATATAGAGGCAGCACAACCTTTACAATCTTATTTTTTTAATAGAAAATTCCTTAGTCTCATCACTTGTGGCCAGTCATATGGCACTTTTTTTTTCTGTACCTTCCCTGGGTCATGTTCACCTCTTTCACTGAGAGTTTATTTAGATGGCTCCAAACAGGCTCTCTTTGGTATGAAGTTAGGATGTAGAAACTGCTTGTGTAGATCACAGTAAATTAACAAAACTGCAAAGCTGAGGGTGAACATACATGCCACGTGTCTCTGTGGCAGGAAACAAGTCATTCTCTACATATTACACTCGGAACAAGGTCAGGCCACTTTTGTCCAGCCTTTGTCCACAAAGACAATACTACCAAACTGAATGAGGGTCTGGGTCTGGAGGGGTTTCAGACTGAGAGAGAGAGGGGGAAAGGGGATGGTTGGCTCTGCAAATAACAAAATGAATCAGAGTGTTGCTGTGGTGTGAATTAGAAATACCCATGCAAACCATGCTTGTCGGATTTTTTTATTTTTAATTCAAACTAATGAAAAATTGAAGGGAAATGAGATGTTCTGTGAGATTTAGCCCAATACTGAATAGGTCTCATGGACTCTGACTGCAAAACAAGTTACAGGTGACTTTGAATAAAAAAGAGGTTCCTCAGGTTAAATTGCTGCTCACCTACTTATGAAAGGTAGTATGGCTGATGGTGAAGCCTTGAGGGGGCTTCTATAAGAGTCCTTGTTACTGTTTCAGTTACAGTTATTAGATGAGATGTTTTGAAGAAGTCGCTGGACTTTTTGAACTGTGGACCATTAACTGTGGGGACCTTTACCCAGCAAATAAAACAACAAAGTAAAAATCAAAAGCAGAAAACTTCCAAACCGCATTCTGAAATAGTTTTCTGTGTATATGGTATACATGCAAGCTTCAGCGTATGTGCCCATGGATGCGCATGTGTGTGTGCACGTGCACACACACACACACACACACACACACACACACACACAGTACAACAGTTTGTGAACTGATGAATTGGAAACTTTGAGAAAAGCCACCATTGATGGTTGTAGTGTACCTTCTTTCTGCGTGGTGCTGAATATCTCATATGGAATTTTCTACCTTCAATACAGAGATAATTTTGGAAAATGAACTTCCATCCCTGAATGTCTGTATATAACATGACCTATGTCAGCAGGTAGGAGTCATTTGAGCTTAATATTCTCTTTAGGCTAGCTGAAAATTAATAGATTTCATGTGAACAGAAAAGAGCTGATGGGTAGAATCCAGTTTGTTTCGTCATTTAGGCTTCAGGATTCTAGATTGTCAGCCACCTTGAAACTTGGTTGGAAAGGTGGACACACAGTTGGCCTCCTGTTAGCCAAGCTTTCAGTACTAGAGCCCAAAAATCCTGCTACCTTGAGCCTGACTAGTTCTCTGGCAAATGCCAGAGAGCCCCATGTTTAAGACCTTTGTAGAATAGTGTTGGTATATGTCCTGGTTAGCATTTTTATTACTGTGAAGAGACACCATGACCATGGCAGCAATTCTTATAAAAGGAAAAATATTAATTGAGGTGGTGGCTTACACTTTCAGAGGTTTAACCCATTATCATCATGGTGGGAAGCACAGCAGCTGAGAGTATGGTGGCGTAGAGGCAGACAAGGTGCTGGAGAAGGTGCTGAGATTCCTACATCTTGACCCACAGGCAACAAGAAGAGATCTGAGATACTGGGCATGGTTTGAGCATTAATGAGATCTCAAAGCTGCCCCCACAGTACACACTTCCTCCAACAAGGTCATACCCACTCCAACAAAGCCACACATCCCATAAGTGCTATTATGGGAACCAACTACATTCAAACTACCACAGTGTATATACTTTTCTGTTGTCATTTTTTTTTCACCAACTTCTTGGGTTTCAACTTCAATGTCCCATTCAAGGTGATGAGTGCTTAACCCTTCCCAGACTATCTGAATTATGTCCCTTCTCCCCTCCTCCCCTTCCATTCTCCCTTCCTCCCCTCTTCCCCTCTTCTCCTCCCCTCCTCCCTCTCTGGTGTCCTGTTCTCCTATTTGGCATTTTAAACTCTCTGTTTGCTAGCTGTGTTGTCTTCCACCAGGCTGTAATGACAGGGACAGTGTCTTCTTGGTTCACTGTGACTTCCCCAGCACAGAGCAGAGCATCTGGCCTAGGGACAATCAGAAGATGCTTGCTGAATGAGCAGAAGTTTCACTTAAAATGGGTTAGTTGGGTTGAAGGCTATTTTCCTTTGGTGATAGAAAAGACAAAGGAACTTTAGAAGCAAGATTTTAGCCAGACTTACCTCACTCCCGGAGTCACCAGATCCATGTTAATGGATAGCACTTGGGTTATTTTTAGTCCGTTCCATGAATACCCCAGTGCTTATTTACACTTCTGTCATTTGCCATTTGATTTGTGTCCACCTTCATTTTGGACCAACCAGACTGCAGCTCCGTGCATTCACACACAGCCAAGTGGGCATTTGCAATGGCTTCCCTGAAACCTAGGAACAGGGTGGCTGGGTGAGAAGATGTGGGTATCCTTCCATTTAGGAGGCCATGCCAGTTTCTTTTCCAGAGTGCCCATTCTGACTGTCAGTCCTGGAAGCCTCACAGCAGCCTGCCTGTTCTACTTCGCGGCAACATCTGATGTTTATCAGATTTCTTAACATCTACTAATCTTGTGGGTGCAAAACAGTGGTTTCAATTTCCCAGGTCTAATCTGTTTAGACCAGGGGTTGTAAACCAGCTGTGCATGGCTGGAGGAGACCTGCTGTCTGGATGCCAACACAGATGGGTATTGTTTGACCTGAAGGGTGACTTTGTATTTTTGAGCTGAGAAATTGAGTTAGTGGCCAACACTTAAAGATGGGAAGATTTAGAGTTTGTATTTCTATATTTTCTTGAGGGAAGCAATGCCACAATAAAAGACCCTTATTTACACATGACAACTGTTGTCTGTAACTGAGGAACATCTGCCTCTAATTGTTGGGCAGGGCATGTATTTGGAATCAGTCATAGTCCCTTGACCAAGCTATGCCTTTCGCTTATTTCAGACTCTTGGCCCTGACAGGCTTTTGAATCATCTGCCTTACTTTGACCCTTTATGAAACAGAGAAAAACTATAAGAGTGGCCTAGTGGCAGATGGATCTCTCCCCTAGCTAGGTATGGACACGGAACCCCTAAATAAATGCCAGAATTGTCACTAAGCTCAGTCACTTGAGCCTAAAATGTGTCCCCACTTTTTCCTCAGTTGACCTCCTTTAACTGTTGATGTCTGTAGTCCCTTTGATTGCATTTCTCCTGTGCTATGGAATGTTCACTGTTACTCTTCTGAGTTTGTGTGTGCTGGACTCCGTTTTTCTCTTTTTATGAAAACACCTTGGGCTTTGGTGATCAAATGTGAATGATTTGGTCATTCATTCATTCATTCATTCATTCATTCATCAAACTTTACCGAGAGATCATATACCAGGCATTACAAATGGCACTAAAGAATGTGAGGGGTGACACTGTGACCTTCAAGGATCTGGAGATAAGAACCATTGGGTCAGTTGGTCATTCTTTCAAACAATGAACATAGAGAGAATGCTTCCTTTGGGCCAGGTACTGTTTAAGAAACTGCAAAGCAAAAGCAGAAAAATTCTCTGGACTCCTACTGATTATTGTTTAGCAAGGATACAGATGTTCAGTGGCCTCTGAGTCCAGGGGTTTTTACCGAGATGGGCAAGGTGAGACTTTGTTGAGATATGAAGGAAGAAGGGAAGTTGATCAGCAAAGAAGAAGATGGAGTTTGTATTTCCACTCAGAAGTCAGGACATATGGATGCTTCCAGTGGGTGACCCAGCTCATTGTCACAGAAGTGGGAGCAGGGAAGGTGGAGCTACAATGGTGGGAATGGGTGTAGAAAAAGATATAGGTGTGGGCCAGGTCCTCAAAAGACAAATGTCAGGGTGCTAAAATACAGCTTCAGATAATTGAAGCACATACTTGTTGAGCCAAATCAATGTGCCCATCAGTAAAGGTGTATATAACTATTCTAGAAAGATAGCAGCTCACAGAGGAGATGCCTCATAGACAGGTTGTTATTCTTTAACCAGGCAGAGGATAATGGCAACTGAACATCTCAGAGAGCTGGAAATGCCAAACTTCATAGTGGTGACAACAATAAGAGGAATCCTAGGAGCCTGGAGACTTAATAAAGATGGATGGCTCTTACGCCTTAAACCAGAGAAGGAATGGCCGCTCCCAGGCTTCCACCATGCCTGAAAAGAGGAGAATCGCTACCTGGAGAGGATTAGCTAAAATAGGTCCATAATGAAGCAGCGCTTGGCATTTGACTGGAGGTGTCAAGTCTTATTTCCTTAGCCCTTACCTTACTAGCTCACCCCCAGGCTCCCCAGCAAGCAATCCTAATAAGAACATTATCCCTGCTCCCTCCCCTGCACCGGGGCTGGCTGAAGGCATCCTGCTCTGGAGTACATAATCCAGGCCACACTGACTGCTGGCCTTTCCCACACACAATCAAATTCTAAATATCCTTGGGGATTGCTGCTTTTTGACCCAATGGCTCTCTTAACGCTGGAGTTTGTCCCTCACATAGTTCACTATAAGGGATTCCTAGAAATCATAGCTAGGGAGTGTGAAGCCCTGCTGCCTCATGACTAAGTATTTTGTTTGCTTGTTTGCTTTGTTATTGTTGTTAATTTTATAAGGAGTCAAGAGGAAGAACCTCCTGGTACCCTAAAGCTTAATATGACCTGTGTCTCTTTGCATGTGTGGTGTCTCCTACAAAGCCATAAGGATGCTAGAACGTGACACTGTATGCTCTTGCAGAGCAGAGCCATCCAGAACTCTTTCTGATTTCTCTCTACATTTTGGTGTTTGTCTATTTTGCTTGCAAATGAATCTTCCCATGTCTTGGTTCTGCCTGCTAGTTGGCCAGTAACTATTTGTGGACTGAACTGTCAACATACACAATTCAAGGACAAAGAGATTTTTATCCTGCTTTGCTTAATCCTGCCTTACTGAGTTCATTGACAGAATCATAAAGGAAGATTGAGAAATAGTTTTCTTGAGCCAGGTTAGATAAAAATAGACTGTAAGGGGTTATATAAAACTGATTAAGATTATAAAATGTAAAATAAGTGACTTTAGGTTATTAGCTAAAGACATGGGCAATAATTTCCCCATTTCTTGATTTCACAATTTGTAAACTGTGGATGGAAATAATAGCCACCCAACCAACTAAAGTTGGAATGGAATAAGATAGGCACAAGGCTGACCTACAAACAGGAGACACAAACAGGACCATGAACAGCCAAACTGTCTGGGATGTTGAGGCTTGAACGGGGCAAAGAAGTAGACTGTTTTATTGGAACTTAGACTAAGCTTCCAAGTGCAAAGACTCTCAGGACCCAAAGTGAGCATAGGTAAAGGAGACATAATCCGTGGAGACCATGAAATAAAGGAAGAGCAGACACAGAGTCACACTCCATATTGAGTCAATGCAGTTGCTCCACCCCGTTTATCCCGTATTCTTAGGGAAACATTTTTCTAGCCTTTCCATAAGATGGGATCTTAGAGGGTAATCATCTGTTTTCAGTATGCCCCTCTCAAACCCTTGAGCTTCTCTTGTGTGGATTGAGACTTCGCCTCAGTCTCTCATACTTTGGTATACCAATGTGTCTTTCAGCTCAAATCTAGTATAATTGTTTGCTACTTATTTGTCATTGTATTTCTTAAAATTTAGTTTATGTGTGATGTACGTGTGTATATGCATATGTCTATGCAAGTATATGTGCCCATGTACACGCTTGTAGAGGTCAGAGGAGGATGACAGGTATCCCCATCTGTCACCCTCCTTCCTATAATTCCAAGGAAAGGTCCTTTACTAAACCCAAAGCTTGTTATTTTGCATAGATGGGCTGGTCGGATATCCCATGGTCTGTTTCTTTCTGCTCCCCAGTGCTATGGTTCTAGGCATATGCAACCATGCTTATCCTTTCATGTGGATGCTAGAATTTTGAACTCAGATCCTCATGCTTGCACAGAAAGTGCTTTTCTCTGCTGATCCATGTCCCTAGCCCCTGCTAGCCATTCCTACAATAATCTTTTATTTGATAATGTCTAATCATGTGAAGTTTACTTTTGATGTTTGCCTTAGTAAAAAACAGGCAGACGTTAATTAAAAATGAGGCAAATAATAAATAGTAAGAAAGGGGGCTGTATTAGTCAGCTTTCTGTTGCTAGAACAGAACACCTGAGAATAACCAGTTTAAAAGGAATGAAGACTTATTTTGGCTCATGGTTCACGGATATGCATCCGTGGTCATTTGTTTCTGTGCCTTTGAGTGTATGGTAAGGTCATGGCAGAAGGATTTATGGAAGATACTGTTTGCATCATGACTGCTGGTAAACAAAGAAAGTACGGGAATTCCCAATGCACTTAGAGAGCTGCCCTCAATAGCATACTTCCTCCAAGGAGGCTCCACCTTCCTCCTAAGGTTTCCTTCCCTCTCAGCTGTGCCAGCAGCAGGTAACTGAGCCATCAGCACATGAGCTTTTGAAGAACATTTAAGATCCATGCCTTCACAGGGGTTTGTGGTTCAGTCGAGTCACCATGAAGGCAGGCAACACGAGGCTGGCTAGAATCCGTGGGCTGATGCTTACAGGTGACCATGCTCTGCATGTGTAGACTTTTCCCCATAAGTAGCTATGCAGCCCTAGAAATTCATTCTGCTTGTGTCTGCGAAGCGAATGGGTTCAGTTGGAACGTTCTCACATTTGGTGAGGGGAAGCATTGGATGACTGCCTTTGATGGTTGGTGGTTGGGGGTTGACTTAGCTCCCCGGGACCTGCTTACAGAGCGGTAAGTAGTGTTGAGGCTGAATACACGTGTAGCGCCAGGGACACACTGCGGAATGTGATTTTCCTCTGGCTGTCACTTATCTCAGTCCCAACTTGCCTTCCTTCCTTGAGCACTGAAAATGTCAATTCAAGACACATGGATTTGGGAGTTGGATAGTAACTATTGTCAACATGTGATCGTTACAGACTTCCTTCTTTCTCCTGATTTCTTTTTATTTTGACCTTGGAAAAGAAAATGCCTTCACCCCTCTTAGAGAAACTCTCTCTGTAGGCTGTCTCTCTATTCTATGTCTAGTCTGCCAACAGCCATCACTTCCTAAGCTTTTAGCATGCACCAAGGACTCACCAGAGCACTTTGAGGGTATTATATTGTTTAATCTGCAGCGATCTGAAGAGGGAGATATTACTGCCATAACCTTGCTCCTCCACATGAGACAAGGAAAGGTCAGACAGATGGAGTGACTTCTCCAAGGTCCACATAGCCTGTGAGAGCTGGAAATGGAATTCAAGCACAGGTCTGTTTGATTCCAAAGGGATTGGAAAGTGTTCAGCGTATATAATTAGCACTTTCTTATCTTTCTCAAAAACAATACAGCAAAAATGAAAGGTACAAGGGACCAGAACTATGAGTTTCTTTTTAAAATATGAATGCATTCAAGATACATTGGCAGAAAGGGATATTATTAGATTAGGAAGATTGTTAAGTGTATTGGTTGCACTAGTGTTCATGGAAATGTTCACAGAAAGGGACATTTGTGAAGGCTTGAGCCAGGGCTGTCAAGCTCTGCCAAAGCATCCTTAATAAAGACTGTTAAGAGTTTTAGACTTCCCCTTCCTAGATATGTGAGTTTCTACAGAGGAGTCAGGAAGCCATGTGGAGTGTTAACTTGCATTAATTCTTGGGGTAGTCCAGCTGTGGCTAGATGTGTGGATCAGCCTGTGAGCAAGAAATTCCTGTGTCAATCAGATTAAATCAAAGGTCTTGCATCTAGGGTGATGGCTCAGTGCACAAAGTGCTTGCACAAACACAAGGACTTGAGTTCAGATCCCCAGAAAATCTCAGCTAACTGTGATGGCCTGTGTCTATAGCCCTTGCTGGTGGTAGGGGTTGGGGTGGAGAAAGACTGAACCCTTCTACATGCTGAATTCCATGGCTGAATTAGTGTACTCTGGGTATCAAAATATAAGGTAAAAAATGATACCCAATATTGGTCTCTAGCTTTCACACATGTACATGCATCCATACACATGCAGATATGTACACATGCATATTGCACTCACATGCAAATCTGATTCTCCACCAAGGAATGGTGGGACAAGTCAGTATAATCCCAGCATCTGAGGAGTTGAAATGAGAGGATCAAGAGTGAGTTCAAGGCCAGCATGGGCTATGTAGCAAATCCAGTCTCACAAACAAAACAGAACAAGACAAAACCATCTTCCCAGCTTGGAGTCCTTTATCATCCCAAGTTCATTTTGTTGAATCGGAGCATAGAGGAAGTTTGCTTCTCAGGAATTCTCAAGCATTTTGAGTAGCCAGCCTGCAGGAAGTAGAGATGGGCATTTGTGTATAATATTTTGCCTATGATTTCAGTGACCCACAGGTTGCTGTCAGGTGAAGTACACTGCTAAGGAAAGCCTTCCAAAGTTTTGACTGGTTGGAATGAGGTTCCAAGGGACTCGAACAGGTCTGCATGTCAGGGCGGGAACACAGAGCTAGTTCTCCTGGTAGATATTCATCTATGGTTCGTGAGAGATGTTGAAGGCATAACAAAGGACGTTCACAACACTTTAAACTTCATAGTCATCCTGTAGGCTGGACAGATCAAATGACACTGACTTCAACATGCAGATTTGGGGGGTTCAAATGCCAGCCTTGTTATTATGATCTATAAAAATCTGCACATGTCACTTGCGTGTTTTAGGTCCCTGTCCCTTCTTCTGTAATGTGGAGATGATCATAGTGACCACTATGATGAAGAAGGCCGGGGTATCCACCCATAGCTGTGAGAATGCAATGGCTTGGGCTCTGTAAGCATTCAACATTGTGCCTGGCATAGAGACAGCCTTGTATTACTAGGAATTGGCAGAGTTGAGGCTCTATCTCAGACGCTTCCTCAACTCCAGGTCTGTCTTGTCTTATAGATTATTATAAAGTACAACATATCCACTTAATTTCATTTATTCTATTGTTTATCTGTGCTATGTTGCTATATAACTATATTTAACTACATGTTCCATGATCTCTTTCAAGTAAATTATCTTTTCAGAGAAACTAGTGAAGTGATCAGGAATGCGACACTAAATTGCAGCTCATAGTACTACAAAATTTTGTGTGTGTGAATGTGCACGTGCACATGTGTGCACGTGTGTGTACCCATGGAGGACATATTGATGTTGAGTGTCTTCCTCAATCACTCCTCCCCTTACTTTTAGAACAAGGTCACTCACTGAGCGCAGAGCTTGCTAGTCTGGCTAGACTGTCTGGCCTGTGATCTCACTCTTCCCAACACTGGAATTATAAACCCACCCCATCATAGCTGGCTTTTATCAGTGCAGAGGAATATACTCATGCCAACATGATTTTGTGACAAGCACTTTACCAACTGAGCAATGTCCCCAGCCCTGCAGTTTTTCCTTAAGACATGTTCACAAAATCTTTGCCAAGCCATAGGCACCACTATTCCTATCCAAGGCAAAACTTGTTAATAATCCATGCAGAACTGCCAATGAATAATCCGCTCACATTTCTGTCATACCGTCCCTTGATCTTTCTCCTCCCTTGATGTAGGAGGGTCATTTGTCTATGTGTTACTTTTATTGGTTAATAAAGAAACTGTCTTGGCCTTTTGATAGGCCAGCCCTT
>LOEQ01003605.1:0-20408 GCA_001685075.1 Bramus lutescens | reverse complement strand
TGTGAGAGTTAGCCAAGAAGAGGCTAGATATAATGGGCCAGGCAGTGCTTAAATGAATACGATTTGTGTGTTGGTATTTCCGGGTATAAGCTAGCCGTGCTGGAGCCTGGCGGGACAAAAAACAGGCCTGCAGCTCCCCTTTCACTCACCCCTTCACTACTACACTCCCTGATCCTACCCCTCAAACTCACAAGGTAACGGTCGCCATCCCTTGTCACCTTGCAAGCCTCCTCTTCCATCTTCCCCAGTCCCCTTCTGACTTCTTCCTCTTGTCTCCATCTAGTCAACTTACCATGTTTGTTTCTGTGTGGAACGTGGGTGCTCATTTGCCTCCTATCCATTTTCCTCAGCAGACCACAACTGACAGGCAAGCGGTGCCCGGTTGGCATGTATTCCTCTCTCCTTCCCCTTTTTTTTGGTTGAAAAAAAGCAAATAAGCAGTTTAGTTCAGGCATCAACTACGCTGGGACCCCAGAGCAGCCCCTCTCTGAATCCTCACAGCACATTTCTCGGGAGATAGCATTTTATCTACTTAACACTCAGGGGAAGAGTAGGGTCAGGGCAGGTGGCCATCTTGCCTCATGTTACAGGGTAGGTAAGTGACAGAGGACTGATGGTCCTTGTCAGAATTCCCCCAAGGACCTGAAGGCAGGCAGAGGCAGTGCAAACCCCTGGAGACCCAGAGATCAGGACCTGGGACTCTCACCAGAAAGCAGGGATGGGCTGGCTATCAATTAAAGGAGCAATCATCAGAAATCAAGCTTCCTTGACTAATGAGGTGCCTGAAATTGAGATGTCACTGAGAATCACTTTCCGCCTGCCTACTGGGATCTAAATTCCAAGCCATTAAGGAATGGTTTTATTTTATTTTTAGTTTTTTGGTCAGGGAAGTTAAAACACAATGTTTAAAGCACACCTTATGGTTGAGGGGAAAGATAAAACAAGTTTCTGTATTAATTTGTTAATGATTTTTGGAACCTACAGATCTTGCTGGAACAGATGTGCCACAAATATGGACACTTTTCAATGTCCTGTTAAAATCTGGGATGCCTCAGAAGCTATAAAAATAAAATTCTAAACACAATCTCAGCCTGGAAGAGGTTGGGTAACCATTCTAGATTGGGCAAAAATATCTAATTGGCTGAAGGACAGAGGGCCAGAGTTGCCTTCCAATTGGTGAGCTTATTCTGTGGAGATTAAATGGAATCACAAGATTGTCATTAGTCATAATTATAGAAACAGTTTCTTGTGTTCTCTCTCTCTCTCTCTCTCTCTCTCTCTCCCCTCTCTTTCCCATGGCAGTTGCCCAGGCTGTTGCTGGAGTCACTTGCTCCTTAATCTGGAAGGGAAAGTGTTCCCAACTCATGACCTACTTACGCCTTCCAGACAAAAGATGAGTTCTTTTTAGGATAATGCATCTCAATCTCCCCTTTTTCCTTCAAGCCATTTGGCTTTTCTGGGAGTCCCAGAAGGGAAGAGGCTGTGTGCTATAGGTGCATTCTAATGCCATTGTTGATGGAGGGACACCATATGTGAGATGTAGACTCCAACAGTAGCCAGGGAGACCCAGTAGATGCTCATTTATGTGGGAAGATGGTAGATGTGAACCCCTCCTCATGCTCCAAGTTCCTTGTGTGGCAGCCCCTTTACTCTTTCCAAGCTGTAAGGTTTTAATATGAAACAAAATGACCACATATTGGGCATCCCTTACCTGGAAACTGCAGGTACAAACTACTCCAAAATGTGAGTGTCTGAAAATCTGAGACTTTTTGAGTACATGATGCTACAAATAGGGAACTGCACACATTCAGGGTGGACGATGAATTTGACAGAGTTTAATAACACTTAAGTATGTAAGAGACCAATGAAATCAATACTTTGTGTGTTTTCAGAAACTTTAAAAGAGAGAAAGAAATTCCACACAAGAGGTGTGGAAGTTCAGTGTGTCTGCACTTTGTTGCATGTACGAAATTATTAAAAATCTTGCATGAAGGAGTGGAGGCAGGAGGTGTAGGATTTCATGGTCATCTCTAACTACATAGTGAGTTTGAGGTCAATCTGGGCTATATGGGTCCCTGTCTCAAAGTATATATGGTCTGTGTATAAATATACTTCATGGTTAGCCTTGTCTAATCTTATTTATGTTTCTGTGATAAAAATACTCTGATTAACTTAAAGAAGAATGGGGTTGTTGGTTCACCCTTCTAGGGTACAGCCCAGGCACTGGGGGCTTGAAGCTCATGCTCACAGTATGTCCTCAGTCAGAAGAAAACAGCTGTGGATGCATGCATGTGAGTATTTGCCTCAGTTTCCCAACTCTCAGATAGTCCAGGATCTCATTGAGTGAAAGGTGTCTCCCACACAATGGGTGGGTCTTCCCGACTTAGTTAATATACTCAAGACAATCCTCTCCCCCACAGGCATGGCTGGAGGCTCATTGCCCAGGAGATTTTAGCTTTTGTCATGTTGACAGCTAACATAAACTATCACAGATCCCAGCCCTAGGAATCAGTCCATTCTCAAATGCTGAAGAATGTCCATCACCCAAATCCCTATTAATCCCAATTCTTTCAAACCAGAGCTACTCAGCCTTGCCAGGGTATCTGAAGGTGTGTACTACAGGACATGGGTTTTACTCTTCTGTTTCTCATCAGATTGTCCAGTTGCTTTATTCTATGATTTAATCTCCACCCTTTGGTGAAAATATCTACACTGCATTCTGTAAATTCCCTATTCAGAGGGATGTAGAAAAACATAAGCGTCATCGGACCTGTGTGTGGAAAATTCTAGAAATTCTTTGCCTTAGGCAAGCTAACATTCTTTTCCTGATTCTGGTTTCTCTTAAGGTTTGGTAACACAGACAACAGAGCTGAAATGTATTTATAGCTTATTTAGGAGGGTCTCTCCACCAAAAAGGCAAGATGATCCCTTGAGACTTTTATTCTGAAGGAACAGGCTGAAACAATTACATAGTGATTTCTCCATGCCAGTCAATCAACCTACAACCCTCTAATGCATGAACATTGAGTTACCAGCACTATTTGAACCAATGGGAATAGAACAAGGAAATCATGACCAATAGAGTCCTCATATGATGCTTCTATTTAAATGGGAAGCTAGGCTTGAGTGTTGGTTGTTGAATGGACTGGCAAAGGAACTAGACTTGCTTGGACATTCTGGGATTTGGAGAAGAGGAATGGTAACTTCCAAAGGGAGATACATCAGATCTGGGGTCTCCAGTGTATACTAGACCAGGAGAATCAGTTACAGTGGAAATCTTCTACAGATGCTGAATTGGAACTCTGGGAGTATGGCCAGTAAGGCATAGTTAACAAAGCCCACCTTTGATTTTGGTTTAAAGTGAGAGAACCTAATCTGAGGGGAGAGTGAATGCTTTCTCCAGGAGAGTGTTGACAGAGGTGTCTGTCCCACCAGGTCCTGCAGTCGTTCAATCCTAAAGAAATACACAGAGGTCTACATTAATCATAAATTTCTTGGCCTATTATCTCAGGCTTCTTATTAATTAATTCTGACATCTTAACCCATAATTCTTGTTTGTGTTAGCCATATGGCTTGGTACCTTTCATCAGTAAGGCATTCTCATCTGTACCCTCTACGTCTGGGTGAGTACTGCAGATTGAACAATTGGCAGTCCATTGCAGAGCTGACTACATCCACATAAAACCTGAGAAAGTTTGGAAAGGAATTATAGACACTGAAAAACAAAGTTTAGCCACATTTTTTTTTCCTGAATGGGCTTTGCTTGCTGGCAACATGCGGTGGCTCCTTTAAGGGAGGTCTTGCTAATTCAGCAGTAGTGGAAAAAAAGCCATGCAGTTTTGAAACAGCTTCCTGAGTCATGCTGCCAGCACAAATTCTGACTCTTTCTGGAGGACTGGCTATGCAGCATTTAAATAGGGGTTGTGGGAAGTGTGCTGGTTATTTGGTGGAAGCATGGACCAACAGGTAACCAGAATTGAGGTGATGAATGTGGCTCCCACTCAGCAGTCTCAGAGGCAGTGAATGGACTTCTGGACTTTTGCCATGTTTGACTGTGCTGAGAAAGCAAGCAGGATCCTGTTTGCCCTAGCAACACTGCAGTTTAGGATTTTAAGAAGGACTTAGCATTTTAAGAAATGGTCCTGGTCAGAAAAGGATTACAGATGCACAATAGCACAGAATCAGACAAAAGAAACCTCTAAATGGTTTATAGTGTGCTTAAAAATATATGTAGGCTTGGGAGAGAAAAGAAAAAGGATAAAGTTCTTAAAATAAAAAAGAAAGAAAGAGAGTAGTTGGATATGGTGGCACACACCTTTAATCCTAACACTTGGGAGGCAGAGGCAGGTGGATCTCTGAGTTCAAGGACAACCTGGTCTACAGAGTGAATTCCAGGACAGCCAAAGATGCACAGAGAAGCCTAGTCTCCAATAAAAATAAAAATAAAAAAGTAAAAGTAAAAATAAAAGAAATGGAATTTAAAATAAAGCCACATAAAAATGGAAAACACACAGAGAATCTGGATATTGCATGCTATTATATTCTCTTTGCATTGTTTGAATGCTGAGGAAGAGCAACAGTTGCTAAAAGACATTTGATTATAAATAATGCTGAATTAATTCAACATACATATTTTGAAAATGCTTTGACTTCAAAATTTAAGTCAAATGATACATTACTTTGGAGAAGAGGTTTTGTTTTCATCTCCACAAGAAATGAGAGGCTGTGGATTCTTTCAGGGCTAAGAAAAATCAGGTTTGATCAAGGAAGATCCCCTGAGAAATATCTGATAGGAGCAGATGGCCCAGATGATCCAATGTTTCAGAGGACCTCTGTTGGAGTTTCCTCTGAGTTCTACATTCAGAATAGTTTCAAGACTGCTGGCAGAGATGATCAAGCCTCAAAGAATTTTCTAGTCAGGACTTGGCCATAATTCTAAATGTTCTTTAGGTCCCTGTAAGATTATCAGTGCCCCCAATCAGCAGAAATTAGACTGGAAAACTATGTCCACATTCCCAAAAAATGGATTATGGATTTTTTGTTTGTTTAGAGTGTTGGTTATAAGTTGTATGGATAATGATCAGAAAGAAAGCTAAATTAGGGAGATTTGATTCAGAGTTCTTGTTTTGAGGGGAAAAAAAGTGGGGGGAAGTGCTGTGGGACAACGGTTTTACCCTGTAAAGATTTGTCTCTTGTACTTGTTTAATAAAATCCTGATTGGCCAGTAGCCAGGCAGAAAGTATAGGTGGGGTGATCAGGCAGGAAGTAGAGGTGGGGCAATGAGAACAGGAGAATTCTGGGAAGACAAAAGCTCAATCTGCAGTTGTCACCCAGATGCAGAGAAAGCAATATGAGAACACCTCACTGATAAATGTACCAAGCCACATGGCTAATGTAGACAAGAATAATGGGCTAATTTAAGCTATAAGAATTAATTAATAAGAATCCTGGCTATTAGGCCAACCAGTTTATAATTTATGTAGGCCTCTGTGTGTTTATTTGGTACTAAACAGCTGTGGACCTGGTGGGACAGAAACCTCGGTCAACAGGAGAGGTTCCTGATAGCAAAAGGAACGCCCATTGTAGCAGGGTAGCTTCTCATCCTCCCTCTTGTACCTGGCACTGTATGCAAATAAGTCTGCTCGGAGAGGAAACACAGGGACTGAACTTGAGCATTTCTGTGTTAATTCACTCACTGTCACTATAACACAATCCCCGAGAAGATTAATTTACAAAGAGAAAATGATTTCTTCACAAGTTTCAGTCCAGGATCAGATGGGCCATTGCTCTTGGTCTTGGCAGAGAGAACAGGATGGTCTGGGGTGGTTTCACAGTGGCACAAAATGGTATTATCACCAGCCAGGCAGCAAGCAAGCTGCAGCACAAACAAAAGGAAAGGAAGGAGGAGCTTAGGTGTCCCCATTCCATTTAATGGCATACAACTGATTACTTAGGGTCTTCTCAGCGGCTCTTTGTCCTAGAAGTTTCGCCGCTTCCCCAATAGCTAGCGACACCCTGGGGGCCAAGCCTTTTATGCATAGGTCTTCAGGGATTTGAAATCTAAACTATAGCACTTAGCTTATTTAACCGTGAAATACTTTTATAATTATGAGCTACTGATAGAACACCAATGGGAGTTTGTAAAATAGCACATGAATGCATTAAATAGATTGCAAGAAACACTTCCAAATGAAATGATTCCTGCCAGAGGTTCTGAAGAATTGCTTCCATACTTTATAATGCACATACAAAACAAATTAGAGTAATAAGATCATTTTAATTTATTAATGTATTACTGTGAATATTATGAGCGTAAGTATCTTCTCCTCCCCCAACATAGTACAATATCAAGGATGAGAAAATCTACTGCTGTGGTCTTCCTTCTCATCCTGGCCAGTGTGATCTAGAAGAGAAGCAAGGAAGGAGAGATGGGAAGAAGCCCAAACTACATTTGAATCTCCCCATCATTTTTCATGCCTTCTTCTCTCCACCATTCTCTTATTTTTCCATGGCATGCTTTGGCCTTGCCTCCAAGCCCTCCAGGACCTGCATATTGTGTGTTCCTATCTCTTTCCTCACCACCCTTCTCATCCTTTTCCCATATCCTTGCTCTCAGGAGGCCTTCCTGGTCCCTCAGCTCTCATTAACACACTCTTGCCCAGGAGAACAATACACCTCATATGCCTACCCAGATGAATGAGTTAGTTACTTGCTTGCTTTTAGGTACCTGTTTGCTTTCTCACATGAGCCTTCCAATATGTGTATGTGTGTGCATGTGTGTGTGTGCCTGTGTGTGTGCACACACGCATGTATGTGTATTTAGAAGTCAGCCTCGGGGAGAAGCACAGTCTGAAGGAAATTCCTCAATCAAATTCAATATTTTGCATAGGTTACTATTACCCAGAGTGCCTTGCTCTGCAGTCCCAAGAGCCTCAGGAACTAACCTTGAAGATGAGACACTACCAGGCTGAGCCTGAATGTGTTGCAAGCTGGGGATAACAGAGGATGTTCTTGCTGGACTCTATTGTTCAAGCATATTTTAGTCACCTTCATCCTTGGGGCCCTGATTCTGTCAGGCCTCCCAGCTTAGGTAAAGAGAGGAGGGAGGCGGACAACAGCATGACAGGAAGACTGTTACACCGTTTTCCTTCAAACCCCTGAGTATGAATGGAGGCCTGACTTGGTCACTTATTACCCAATGTGATATCATCTGCAGTGGAGATTAGCATGCACTAGAAGTAGCCTGCTGGGTTTCTTTGGATAATCTAAAAATAAGTAAAGCCCAGAGGATCCATTCCTTTTTGCCATTAATTTGAAGGCAGGCAGATGGTGTCCAATAACCTAATTTGAATTGTCAATAAAGCGCCTTGTCTTTCTGCTAAGTGCTCACCATGGAATTTTAACTGATAGTGTGTCAGGTGGTATAGAGTGTGCTCCAAGAAAGGTATAGAAAGGTTACTCTGGGTCTGGGGAGGGATCCCTTGAGATCTCCTTTCTCATAGGGCAGTATAGTGGATGGACTGATCCCTTCCTTCCCCCAGTGATGAGAGAGGCTGGCAATGGGTTTGATCTGTTGAGCATGAAGAGCAAAATGGAGCAAAATGGGGTAACCTGTCAGGAAAGAGACATTTTCCAAGGAGCTCTAAGAACTTTTCCATTTTTGAGTAGCAACCATGTCTCACCTACTGCTACCTGTCCATCACCTTTGAACACTTGGAAGGCAGTTGATAGGTGCAGACCATTAGTGAAACCAACCTTTTTTTTTTTGATGGAAAAGACAACCATGGTGATGAGAAAAAAATTACTGAGCAGCATAGGGGTTAGAGATGACTTTCCGCCAAACTATAGAGATGGAGGTCTAGGTGTAGAGACTGAGTTTTGATCCTGACTGTGATACAACATCATTCAGAAAAGTCTTCTAAATCAACAAATGAAATATGGTGTCACATTTCTTAAAAGACTTACCTCCTTCACTGGGGACCAAAATCCAAGACTTCAAGGCCTTCTCTTGCTATTTCCACAAATGTCAACAAACTTGTTCCTTGCTTATGTGCTTCGTGAATGGTTTATTGATTTTTCTAATTCTGTTGATTTTTTAAAATGTCAAAATTAAGTGGCTGAACTGGAAGATCGATAAGGTTCTTTCAACCCTAAAATTCTATGATATATTCTACAATGTTGGGCAAGGGCCGGCTTTGTTTTGTTCGTACAGAACATTAGGACCCTCAAGGCAGCCTCTCAGTGGTAGGAATGTGATTGCTTAGAAGGTCATCAGCCCTGGAGAAGAACACATTGTACACGGCCACTTTTGCTCTAGGAATTAGTAATCATGGTGGAACCTTCTATCTCTTCATGACCCATCCCCCACCTCTTTTTAGCTCTCCCCGATTCCCAACCACTTGGGGATGACTGTTCCTCAGATGGGAGTTTTACCATATCTAGTAAATCAGAGTATTCTACACTTCATACAAGACCCCACTGCAGGGCAACCTAAGGAAAACCTCTCTTGGGACTTTCGCAGAAATGATTAAGAATGAAACTCTTTGGCACTATTAAAGCATAGTTATGAACTTGAAGTTGTATATGTGAGTGCAGATACTTGATGGCTATCTAGGCCAGAGGATTATGCCAATATAGAAGAAACAAATTAAAAAGTGGGAAGAGATTGATTCCTGATGAATCTTGCCTGAAGGTAGATTTAGATTTACCCATGGACTTTTCTGCCCCAGGAGGCAGTGATTCTCTTTTTGGTTACGTCACTTTAAAGTTTTTTGTGTGCCACGAGAGATGATCCCACCGACAACCTCCATGGTGCTCTTGTGACACTAGGGGAGAGGAGATGATCCTTATAATGAGCAGACACAGTGAAAGATGGCATCAAGCCAAGTGGGGTTGGGTGTGCCCAGTGGGCTAAGGAAAGAAGGCTTTGGCAACACAGTGACCGTACTATCCACTGTATGCCTAGTCATGGTGATGGTATGGAAGAGGAGGGAGTTGGCACCAGAGTCATCTAACAGTTCAGACTCTAGGGTTGAGCCAGGCCCACTCTTCTGGATCTGGCCATGGGACCTGGAGTTTTCTCTCTTAGACAATTCCCAGGTATTTTAGTCGCTTCCCGTTACTGTGATCACGATGGCTGAGAGTGCAGCTTGAAAGAGGAAGGATGTAGTTTCCATCAGAATTTCAAGGAACTCAGTCCGTGGTTACTTACTGAGGAGGTCATTGTAGCAGGAGCAGCCTGTGAAGGAGGAGGCTATTCACCTCATGATAGACAGGAAACAGAGAAATGGAGGCAACCTAGGGCCAGGTCTAACCTAGGGCCTCGTCTAACCTCCAAAGATGTGTCTCTAGTGACCGATTTCCTCCAGCTAGGTCCAACCTCCTAAAGTTTCCAGAAGCCCCAACTTGCCTCACTAGCTGTAGACCAAGCATTCAACACAATGAGTCTATAGGGGTACCCTTCATACTCAAAGCGTAACACCAGGGTATATATAAAGCTGTGACCTACTGTATCAGTAATAAGAACTCTAACTTTGAAATTAGAAATTGAATATAATCTCTGTCCCTTATTGCTTGCATAACCATGGGCTAGTGACTTATCCTCCTTCAGCTATAGATTTCTAATTAGCAATATGTAGAGTTAATTATGCTTCATAGGATTATGAAAATAAATGAATTAATCTACATATAAAGTATTTGACTCAATTTTTGTATAAATATTAAGCAGCATTTGTTATTACTAACACCTACAACTATGAAAGAAGGAAAGGACTTAACAAACCTCAAAGAGAACAAACCCAATGCTGGGGTCATGAACTTCTCCAGGGAGATGGCAGAGTGTGCATATACTTGGTGGTCAAGATTGGAGGTTCTAAAGCTGGGGATTGACTCAGTAGTAGAGCGTTACCTAGCATAAAGGATGCTCTAGGTTTATTCTCCAGCATTGCAAGTAAATCAGTTAACCAGTCAACCAACTTACCAACAAGTCAGTCAATAAAACAACCAGTAGGTGTAGAGCCACAATTCTTGGATCAAGTTGTACTTGGGTCATTGGCCAGCTTGTAGCCTCCTGCTACATGGCTTAGCCTACTCAGCTGTAAAATAGGAATCATACAGGTACTTCACACTTAGCTTTCTATTTCTGTTTTTTAATGACTATGATAATGAGTACAATGGAAATAAACAATACTTACTAGTTTCATTATGTTTATTGCCCTACTTTCTAATTATGTTTATGGGTTTCCCTTGGGCTTTACTTCTGTATAGTCTTACTCCTCTGAGATGCTCTCCCATGACTGCCTGCCGAGAGAGAGAGAGAGAGAGAGAGAGAGTATTCATATGAGTGTCAGTACAGATGTGTATGTTGGTCATGTCCATCATGTGTACATGTGTGTGTATGAAAACCAGAGGACAATTTTATTATGCCCCAAGTGCCATCTGCACCTTGTATTTGAGACAGGCTCTTTCACTGGCCCGGATCTCACCACATAGACTAGGCTAGCTGGTCAGCAAATCTCTCCTCTCTGCCTTCTCAGTGCTGTGATTGCAATTGTGCATCGCCATTCCTGGCTTTTTAAAGAACTGTGGCATCTGGGGGAACAAGACTCAGGTCCTTGTGTTTGGAAGGCAAACACTTTACATACTGTGGTATCACCTGAGGCCCCTGAACTTATTACTAAGGAGATAAATGAGGTTCAGAGAGAAGGCCTCCTGCTCCTGGCCTTCAGTTTGAGAAAGGACTCCAGAAGGGAAACAGCAGAGGACCCTGCTTTGTGCTACAGGACCCTGGCTTCTTGCTGACACCCTGCACACTGGCAGAAATGTCTGAAACGTTAAGTGACATTTGCATAGTGCCAGAGCCTGAGTTTATCCCTCCTCACAGAGCTCCAGGAAACCTCAGGGTCCAGTAAATTCAGCAAATGAAGAAAAAGCTGCCATTGTTGGGCTGTAAGTCATACTGATGGATGGAGCACTCTGGTTCTGTCTGATCCACCTGAGCATAGGTACTCAAAACTCAAAGACTTCCTCAGTGCAAATTCTTAGGTAAAAACAAACAAAAACCAATAAACATCTGGTAGGTCACACAATGAGGAAATAGCTACCAAGAGCAAGCTGGCTGTGTGGCTGCTCTGCAGACGTGTTTGGAAGAGGTGGGGGAATTGTCTAGAGCTGACATACAAACGTAGTCTCACCTTCCCCACCTAGTAAATTAGGAGTTGATCTTTAACATTGCTTTTAACCTTTATGTTTTAGAATTCTTAGGTTCCAGCTCCTATAATTCTCTCCAAAGCTGTTTCTCTTAGGAACCCAAGTCCCTTCTGCATTTCGGATGGAGCAGAGTGGGTGACATCTGCAGTTGAATCCAGGCCATGGCATTGAGCAGTTGGCAACACCAACTGATTTTCTTCTCCCTGGAATGGGTGCAGAGTTGCATATTAATTCACAATTATTCATAATGTAGACGGCAAAGGTTTTTCTTTTGTCAACACTTGGACATACAAATGAGGTGATATTGCATAGGCAATGAATATTTCATTTCCACCTTGCTTCATGGTGCCAATCATCGTAAATGAGCCCAGATTAATATCAGAAGTGACTCACACATGGTGAGGTGTCTGAGTCTGGCCCCCTCAGCCTTGTTCTATCTTGGCTCAATTTGTCAGGTGTGGGATGCTTCATAAGAGTGGGGCAAAACTACGAAGCCTCTTCCAGTTTTTATTGGGCACGAGATTCATTGTTTCAGAACAATCTTTGGTTATGAAAACATGGCAGAGCAAGCTTGCTGTAGAAAGACATATTAAAATATAGAAATCCAATTTTTAAGCATCTTGGCATGACAGAAAAAAATTCCAGGTATAAGAAAGAGTGAGCAAAATTGAAACAGGCGGTAATGGAGAGCTGGGATTGCAGTCATCTTTGACCTAGATATAGGTCCTACAAGCAGCAGGTGAGGGATTTAACACCCAGTGGTGTGTAAGAAAGGAAGTCTCAAGTTCTACCTTGGGAGAGATACTATATTGCTTTGGCATGAAGCCGTGGGCCTTGACTGTTTGTTGGAATATTAGCTACAAAAATTCTATATTTGAATTCAAGGGGTAAAAATCAAGGAAGCTTGTCACTGTCAAGAACCCTGGCAGTAGCAGCAGCAGCAGCAACAACAGCAGATGAAGAAGAAGAAGAGGAGGAGGAAGAAGAAGAAAAAGAAGAGATAGAAGAGGAAGAAAATCTATGTTCAAGAAATTGAAATCCCAGGTTTGTTCTGCATTTTGGGCATATGACCTAAGTGTTTACTACCATTGGGGTAACAGCAGCTACACAGGCCCATAGAAGGCCTTCAGTGCCATAGAATTGACTATACAACTGAATCGTGAGGACAAATTATAAAAGACACACTAGGCTCATACTAAGAAATTCAACACCAAGAGGGAGAGACCAAGCAAGGTGCAGTGTAAGAATAGCTAGTGTGGAGAATATGAATAATAAAAATATATTTAACATGTTAAAGATACCCATCATCTCTACAATGATAGAATGAAAACATTTGAACACCTGGGAGTTGTGTAATGAAAGAAATGGGTAAAACGAACTCATGGGTTGGTCAATCAACTCTCTGAGCTATTTTTCTAACGAAGTAATCAAGCAAAGCAACTTAATGAAGAATGTATTTAGCTCACAGTTTGAGGGTATGGAATCCATCATGGCAGGGAAGTCACAAGCAGGGACAGGAAGCAGCTGGTCACATTGACATCCATAAGGAGGGAGCAGAGATGTGACTGCCCATGCGCAACTTGCTTTCTCTCTTTTTGTTAGTCTGGGTCTCCATCCCATGGAATGATACCACTCACCTTTAGGGTCAGTCTTACCATACCAGTTAATGAAATCCGGACAGTAAATCACAGACATGACAGACTCTTAACCCCATCATGTTAAAAAGCAAGATTAACGATGACCCCAACAACCTCAGTTGCCTCACAGCTAAGAGATTTTTCTACACCAGATTTTCAATACCAAGGTAGGGTGAGTCTCAGAGAAACCAGAATGGTCGGGCACTTTCTTCAGCTGAGCACTGTATGAATCCTTAGAAGTTAAGCCAGGCTGAATGAGAGGGGATGAAGATACGAGGCTGAAAGTCTGGAGAACTGAGTCCCAGGGATGACTCTGCTGTTCAGTCCATGTGATATAGAAATGTTTTTGCTTCTTACCTGTTTGATGATAATGGAATTACACTGGATTAAAAAAATAAACGCTCAAATTCCAGGCCCATGAATCAAATCTTGGAAATGTATATATTATTTGACTGAAGCAGTCTCTTAGACCTTAATCATCACATCTCTTAGACCACAACGTCTGAAAAGTCAAGAGAATTCAGGTAACAAATTTTAGATTTTTCTGTCTTTTATTGTTTGTTTTTTGAGACAGGGTCTCTCTGTAGCTCTGTAGCCTGTCCTGGAACAAACGCTTGTAGATCAGGTTGGCCTCGAACACACAGAAATCTGCCTGCCTCTGCCTCCCAAGTGCTGAGATTAAAGGTGTGTGCCACCACCGCCCAGCTTGATTTTTCTGTCTTTTTGTGTGGCAGTAATTGCCCAGGGAGCTCCTAGAGTCCACAGCCTCACTCCCCATCTCGCAGGGTCCCATGTGGCCCAGGCCCTATCACCTGCATGGCCTCTGGAGGAATTGGAATTTGCAGCCCCTGAATGAATTCCTCCGGGTTTAACAACCTGTGAAATTTAAGGCATCCATCAACTTGACCATATGCATGTGTCTTTGCATATGAACATAGGCTGTTTGAATTTCCTAGTGCATGTGGATGGCAGAGCTGTCAGCTGGTTATTTTTGCATATCTTCCTTTATATCCCAAACACAGCACACATGAGGCATCGTGAAATGTATGTTTCCCATGTACACAGCTACTATGTTGATTTTTTTCCTTTATCAAAGTCCCCCCTCCCCCAAGAACCCCATAGAATAAACACAAACTGCCATTTGGGAAATGATTCTAAGGAAAACCCAGCTGGAAAGAAAAAAAGTGAGGGTCTCCAAACAGCTGCTAAGTGACTGCCCTGCATGTACAGGTCTCTGTATTCCATTAGGGCCATGGTTATTTTCCCCTGCACATGGTGCACAAGGGACTTGGACATGTGCTAGTTATATTTCTGATGGCTGTGACAGATTGCCCAACAGAAACAGCTTAAGGGAGGAAGGGTTTATTCTGGTCCACAGTTCAACAGATGTTGATCTTGATTGACAGCTTGATGGGATTTAGAATCACCATGGAAACAAACCACTGTCGGCAAGGGAGTTTCCAGACTATGTTCACTCTGTGGCCAGACCCACTCTGGATGTGAGCAACACCACTCCACGCAGTAGAGACCAAGGCTGAATAAAAAGAAGTCAGCCATGCGTGCATTCACCTGTCTTCTTCCTTACTGTGGGTGTGTGGGTGCAACGTGACCAGCTACTTCACACTTCAGCTGCCACGAGATAGACCATACCCTCAATGTGAGACCAAATAAACCATTTCTCCCCTAAATTTCATTTGTCAGGTGTTTCGTCAGAACAGTGAAACGCGTAACTAACACACAAGTGTGTCACAATGGAGATGGCCTGGCAGCGGAGTGCCAGATAGCTGGGTTTCTTCCTTGCATGGCGGGAAACAGAAAGCCAAGCAGGGACTGGATGGAGCCTGGCTCTCACCCCTAGGGCCTGGTCCTCAGCAACTCATCTCCAGAGAGACCCCACTCCCTAGAGTCTCAACAGTTTCTGAAACAGTGCCACTATCTGGGGACAAAGTTCACACTCAACAATGGCAGACAGGAATTGACCCCTGAGTGGAGTTGCTTTTGCTGTTCAGATTATATCCGGGAAGTGATGCAAAAGATATTCCAGCCTCCCTAGGAGGCTTGGCTGTTTTTCCCCTCTCCTGACAACAGCCATGGCAAGAGGTGAGAGCAAGGGGACTCTCTCTCTACACCTTGGGAAAGATAAATGAGGTAATGCTTTGCTTTGAAGACCAGCTCTGCTAGGAGTCATTTATAGGGTGCTGATCAAGGTACAGGAATCCCACAAGCTTTCCCTGAGAGACCAAAGAAGTTGGTGTTATCTAGCCAACATTCTGTTCTGAATCGGCTTGCTTGCTGACTCCATCCGGGATTTTCCCTTTAGCTTATCCCCAGAGGCTCACTTGTACTCTTTCAGCTCCTGCTAGCGAAGACTTCCGCCATGTAAAGCCTTGAAAGTGAAGCGCTCTCCCCTTTTTTTTTTTCTAAAATAAAAGGCCAGGGTACTGAGTGTAAATGGCTACTGTATGTTAACTTTTCTCCAGGAAGGGCTGATGCTAAGCATCACTACCTCCAACAAAGGTAGTTGTGCTGTGGGTGCTGTAGCCTCAGGTGGCACCTTCTGCATGATTCCTCACCCAGGCCACCTCCTGTTCTTTTATGGCGGAGCTTCTTGTGTTGCTCACCATTGGATATTTCCATGGTGTCCCTTGTGCCTACCCACTTCCCTATGGCTTTAGGAAGCTGCCTCATCTCCTAGCCATCTGTCCTCAGCCCTACACAAGCTTACTTCCCTATGTCATTACGTCAGCGTGGGATCCTGAAGGGATCAATGTGTCAACTAGTGTATAAACTGGAGTACTGTTGAGGGTTAAAGAGTAACTGCCTCTGTTCGGGCTACTGTGACAAACTACCATGGGCTGGGTAACTTTAAAGATGGCAAAATTTTATCACTCAGGGTTCTGGGAGACAGAATCCTGAGATCAAGGCTGCCAGATTTAGTGTCTCCTCAAGGTTGCTTTTTGATGTGTGGGTGTCTCCTTGCTGCGTCTTCATGCAAAGTGCTCATTCCCATGGGGGTTCTTTCATAAAGGCATCAATTGCACTCACAAATGCCCTGTCCTCAGGACCCATTCGCCATCTGAAGAGCCTGCGGCCTTGCTCTGTCATCTTCAGGGCTGGGATTTCAAGTCAGAATTCAGGGACATAACCCTTCAGCTCCTGAGTGTGCACCTCTACCCTTTTTTGAGTAACAACGAGCGTTGATTCAGCGGGGCAGCTGCTCTTGCACATCAGACCCCAGAGTCCTCGGCTTTGAACGTGGATCCTAACAAAGAGATCTTGAGGGGGCTCCCAAGCCTGCAGTCTCAGACTGGTACTGCTTCACTGGTGTCTCTTGTTCCGAGGCCTCCAGCTTCTTGTGTTAGAAAGCTTTGGGTTTCCCATCCCCTCCAGCCTCCAGATATTACTGTGGGGCTATTCAGCAGGTCTTTGATTGTGTAAGGTGATTTATGCAATCTGCTCCTATAAATTATGCACACTCAGGTGATTACTTCTGTCCTTCCAGAGAAATATAATACCATCCCCATGTGAATGCTTGAATATGCCTTGAATACTCAGCCAGTAACTGGGCCCCTCTACCTCAGCCCTCAATTCTTGCCTGCACAGAGCCCCATAGTCAGCCAGAGGTGCAGGCTAAGGCTTGTCTCTTGTCTTCCCTGTGTTTTCACATAGCCTAGTACATGCATGTGGCCTTTTAGGTACCCAGAGTGAATCAGCGTCTCAAGCTCATTATGGCTATTTCATTCCCCCTGATTTTCCCGTTAATTTCCTAGTTCCTCTACTGTGTTATCCCTCACACAGCTGTAATATTAAGCAGTTGCCTGTAATGACTTTTGAAAACTGCACACAGGGAGGCACAGAGTGAACTATGGTTGAATTGGCACTCTTTTGGAGCCTCTAGACGGGTCACAGAGTGGCAGTCCTATTTCCTTCCCTTTTCGTGGCTGCCAGGGTGCTGGTTTGGACTGTGATCTAGTACTGCTAATTTTCAAGGCTCCTGAACGTGAAGATGGGCAATGAGCCTGGGAATCCAGCAAATGAAAATACCACAAGGCCTCTAGTCTCCATGAGATTCTGCTGCTCCTCTTGGAGATTTATTCCTGCGTGTCTGGTTAGTTTCCAGAATTTCAAAAAAGTTGATTCTGATCGTTATTGTGAGTTTTCTTATAGCTTGCATAAAGGAGAGCAATTCAGCTTATCTGATCATTTCCTCTTTTGGTTTTGATTTGCATTTCCCTGGTGAATGGTAATATTGAGCATCCTTTCATTCACTCATGTAGTTTCACAGACTGAAGAAACGTCTGCTCTAATCTCCCTTCATTTTATGAAAAATAAGTGCCATTTTGTTTTAGTGAGTTTTATAAGTTCTTTATATATTTTAGATGCAAATATTCTCTGAGGTACGGTTTGGTTAATATTTTCTCTCAGTATGAAGCATGAACTATAAGTTTTAAGTTATAAAACCTTTTTATGGAATCAAGTTACTATTTATTTTCATTTACCTTAATTTTTATACCCTTGCTAAGAAATTTTTCATCATCCAATGTTACAAGATTTTATTCCAAAATGTATATCTTTTAGTCTCTTACTTAGGTTTTTAATCCATTTTGACTTAATTTTTATATATGCTGTGAGATGGAAGTTAAGGTCCATATTTTGTAACTGTATATATGTATGTGTGTATGTGTAAATTATATATATATATTCTTGCATCACTTATTAAAAAGTCTATCTTATCTTTCATTGAGTTACCTCCAGACCTTTGTAAACAGCAGACTCACCTTTGGGATCTGATTCTGAATTCTCCATTCTATCCATTCTATCTATTGCTGCATACATCTGCCTTATGCAATTATCACACGGTTTGATTACCGTATTGTTATGATAAATTTTTGTTCAAGTTTAAAAGAAATGTATGCATCTCTCTATGTTTCTGTGTCTGGGTGAGTGCACATGAGTGCAGTGTCCAAGGAGGCCAGGAGATAGCATGGAATCCCCTGGGCTGGAGTTGCAGGTGGCCGTGAGTTGACTGTGATGGGTGCTGGAATCTAGCTAGAGTCTTCTGCAAGCACACTGTATGCTTCACCACTGAGCCATCTTTCCCAAGCTCTGTTGTCACAGTATATTGTCAACAAAGCATGGGGGGGTGTGCCTGCAACCTCAGCACTTGGGAAGCTGGGGTCGCAGGAACAGGAGCTCAAGGCCAACTTGGGCTACTTAATGAGACCCCGTCTTAAATACATAAAAAACAAATCAAAGGGACGTTATGACAAGTGTTGGAATTGTACAGTTTAAGACCTCCAGCTTTGTTGTTTGAATATGAATCTATTCAAATTCATGAGGGACTATTTACAGTGTTCCAAACAGTTAGAACATTTTGTCCTCCAAATAGCAATCTACTGGTGTTCTGGTTGCTTCTAAAACTTTTTGATGTTTGTATTGTCTGCCTTTTTTATTTTAATTACTCACTTTATGTATGATGAATTGATTTTTCTGAGACAGAGTTTCTCTGTGTAGTTCTGACGGTCATAGAACTTGCTATGTAGACCAAGTTGGCCTAAAACTCAGAGATCTACCTGCCTCTGCCTCTTGAGTGCTGGGATTAAAGGTGTGCGCTACCATGACTTGTTTTTGCCCTTTTTAATCTTACCCTTCTGATACATAGGAAATGGCATTTCACTCTTATTTATATTTGCTTTTCTGGCAGGGCTTTCCCTTTTTCTTTTTTGTGTTTTCTTTTTATTTCTGTGGAGTATCTTTTATGAAGTTTTCAAATAATGTCCTCTGTCTTTTAATTATTGATTTTCATAAGTTTTTATATACTCTAGATAAAAGCAAGCTATATGCACACATTTGTGCATATACATTTAATATATCTTATTTAAAACATTTCTTTCCAATCTAACAGTAGGTTTTTTTCAATTTCTTAGTTATATCTTTTGATAAGACTTGTTTTTAATTTCATGAAATGCTTTTGATCTCTGAGTTTTGGTTGGATATAAATATCATTGCCTTCCCAAGTTTTTGAGTGATTTTCTTCTAGAAATTGTGCAGCTTCATTTTTATAGATGGATGAGTCACCTTGAGTTATATTTTTGACTGTGTAGAGGCTAATTTCATGTTTTCTTTAGCTATCTACTCTGTTGTCCAAGTTGCATTTCTTTTCTTCTCTGAATGCTCTTGGTGAACCTTTTGAAGTACCATAGAGAGAGAAGCGCAGTGACGTTGTTTGTTGACCTGGGGACAAGGATTGGAGGTGGGTGGGAGGTCAGATGAGAAGTGACTGCAGCTGTCTAGATCCGACAAAAGTCACAGCGATGGAGGTGGAAAAGAGGAGGTAGGAGTGTTTGTTTGAGTGGAAACTGGCTTTTACTGCTCCTATGGGCTTCACACTTTATTCCATCTCCTGCACAAAGATAAGGACAGCAAACTGGTGGATGATTCCAGAATGATGGGTCAAGCACTGGAGGCTTCAGTTTAGTCTCTGTTACCACATTTTAAGCAATCTTTTACCGTCAAAAGTTAGATCCACGCCTGGAGTTACAGCTTGGTAGTGAGTCACCTGCCTACCATAGACCTAGAAGTTGAAAGGTACCATGTTTGATCCTCAGCACCGAACATATATTACAGAAACTCAGATCCTCAATTTGCTCCCTTTCATCTTAACTTCCTATTATTCTTTGCTCTTTTTTGAATGATCTGGGGGAAATGGTCAATAAATTAATCTTGTCAATAGACTCTTTTTGTTCTTTACCTTATTTGAGTCCTTGTCATTAATGGGCTCCATTAATCACTAAATTTCTCATCTTCCTGGGTACCTGTAACTCTCCACATCCTCCAGTTCTCTGGCCCATCAGCCTTCCCTATCTGAATCTCTGCCTCCTCTAATGGTGTCCATCTCTAGATACTGGCTTTTCCAGGGTCCTCACCATGAACAAAATCTAATTCTGCTTTCCTCTTGATCTATTTCACAGTTTTCTTCCAACCAGCTAAAGACTTGCCTGAACCCTATATAGTTCATCTTTAACTAGCCATCTGTGCCTAGCAAAATTCTGAGTCCAGAGTTTAATCATTAGCATCTTTTCCCAAATTATCTCTTATCTTGAATCCCTGTGTTGATGGCTGGCACTAACCAGTCCCCTAAACCCAATGTCTTACAGTCATTTTAGACTTTTCTGCATCTTTATCTACCCACACTCAACCTTTGAAACTCTTCCCTTAATGTTTTTGAGACTCTCATACAAATAGAACCCTCATGAGAATATGGATAGTGCTGTTATCAGTATTTTGGGGTAATACAGGGAACAAGAAGCACTCTGGGAAAATAACTGTGTAAGATTAGCCTGGAGCTGAACAATGAACAGAAATCCAGAATTTTGGTGAAAGCAAGCTGCTTTAAAATAGCATAAATTATGAAATTCTGGAAAATCTAGTGTGTGTGTGTGTGTGTGTGTGTACACACATGTATATGCATGTAACATGAAGTGGCCTGCTTGTGGTTTCTGTCCTGCTCGGTAACCCACAGCCAGCAAGCCCCAAAGAAAATCACACAGAGATCTCCATAAG